>JAKOGI010002312.1:40000-122035 GCA_029747015.1 Carnegiea gigantea
ATCAACCATATAGTTTCATGTATAGTTGTGATGTTGGATTGATTGGGGTGTCGTGACTTGATGATTATGTTATGAATTTATCCAATATGGATTTGAAGTTATGAACTTCGGATTAAATCTGCCCAGTGAATTTATGCTGAAATTTGGTGAATATTTTGGTTATTGTGAGCTATTGGGTTGGACAATATTGTGATAATTTTACTATCGAATATGCATATTATTTGGAGATTTGTGATAAAATTTAATGGCCTTGGATGTACACTCTGTAAGTTATGAAGTCTAAGGGTGTATTTTGTAGGCCATGGATTTTTGATTGGGATTTTATGTTTGACGAAATGTGATTATATGATTTCATTACATTATGTTTTTGGGAAAAGAGCTCATGTTTTGACTGAGGCCATTACAGAACATTCTAGAGCTATGTCTATAGTAGTGACTGTTGTTATGTCATTTATTGCCATGACGCGGTGATGCAAGGAACCAGTAATGGTACTAAAAACGTTAATAATAATTCGGATAAAAATGACCATAATTTAAATTATGCAATAACAAAAATAGTATTAACAATAATGACCCATAATGATATTAATACTAATAGTTTCCAAAATAACGATAAGTAACGAACTTACACCAATTATAAGAATAATGTGATGATAATGTCATTACCTCATTTCATGTTTATGACATTCACCAAGCAAACGATTACACTACTAGAAATTGATTCATACTTCGACCCTTTAGTATGGACCCTTTTTATTTGGGTCGATCATATTTTGGGTTTTTAGACGCTTTTTATAGCTGAGAACTTTTGCGACTATTAAAAGGGTCGAGATTTTAGATATAAAAAACCGCACCCAAATTTTAGACACCGCCAAGTGAGATAATTGGAGGGTTTTCTAAAATGTCCCAAAAAAAAGCCAAATCGAAAGTGAGGGACGACACGTGCAGTTTGCTTTACCTTTGTGCTGCCATCGATCCCAAAAGACTCTCCTTCACCTCAAACCCTAAATCTCTTCTCTCTGTGTGAAATGCCTGAATAAGCTAGCAAGCGCTCAAATTTGGAGAGAAATTCGTTAGTTTCTTCTCTCTTCTATCCATCTGCATCCCAAAATCCTCACGTTGAATCGATTCCGCGTTATCCCAGAACCCCAAGCTGCTCGATCTCCTCCCAATCTCTGCTTGAATTCATGTGACGAAGTGTTCTTCCATCAATTTCGTGTCTTTTACGGCGGGTAATTCCCTAAACTTTAACTCATGCGTTTGAATTTGTTGTGGTTTTGGTTGGGTTTTAGATTTTTTGAGTTTCTGGGAACATTCGAAGCAGATAATGTTCATTTTGTCTTGTTTAGTTACGCCCCTATTTCTGGTAGTGTACGTTGCTCTACTGAAGAGTTTGTCCTGTGTAGGTTAAGCTCGAATCACTGATATATACACTGCTGAGCAACATTTATGCTAAATTGTTCAGTACCCACCTGTATGTGTACTTGAACTTACCATCTTAGGAATTGGTTTGTCTAACTTATAGCTCATCATGAATTACTCTATATTATTTATACTTTCTCTTGTGTTTTGCTTAAGTTGGTTATCTAAATTCAGATTTGGATGGA
Organism: Carnegiea gigantea; assembly: GCA_029747015.1. Lineage (NCBI taxonomy): Eukaryota > Viridiplantae > Streptophyta > Magnoliopsida > Caryophyllales > Cactaceae > Carnegiea > Carnegiea gigantea. Next base: position 41,608 of record JAKOGI010002312.1, read on the forward strand.
TAAGAAGCCTTGTATAGTTTGCATTGGGTTTACCTTAGTACCCATTAACAGGGGAGCTGCTAGTTTTCTGATTGAATTCCTGTATATGTCATGAAAATGTTTGAGGTTTGATAATACACTACTAGAAATTGGCCTATATTTCGACCCTTAGGTATCGACCCTTCTTAGTTGTGTCGATGGTAATTTTTTAATTGTATGCCTTCTGAACAACTTCTTTACTTGTCTTAAGTAGTTATGTAACTTCATATATCCTAAAAGCGATGGGATCTGTAATTAATATCAATGTTACTTGAACTTGGCCATACAGTACTTGGTGAAGGTACTTGGTGAAGAAATTGAAGCCTACTAAGAGCAAGACTAAGAGTGACGCAAGGTGAGTGGGAATTTCTTTGCTCAGTCTGCGTATGTCTCCTTCTACGCAAGTTACTTATGCTATTCTGAAGTGACCGTTTGAGCAGCTTGGGATTTTCATGCTTCTTGTGTTGGTTTGATTGCTAAGTTCAGTCACTTTTCTCATCTTAGACTTCAGGTTTCTTGTGTTGGTAATTGAACCACTACAACAGTAGCTTGAACCAAGTTGAACCCAGCAACAGAGTCAACTTTTAAACCTAATTTTCTTATAATATGAAGCAATGTCAGCCATAGGAGCAACAGTCCAGATAGGCATTCCTATAAGATTAGTTTCATTAACCTGTTCAACCCAAAGACAGTGCTTATCAAGGGCTATACCCATCGGGCTATACTAAGCAAGAGATGAGAAACTAGCAAGAACAGGATGAAAGAAAAAGAAAAGAAAGTGAAAAGATTGAGCACAACAGCCCATTTGACTGAGAAAAGTGCATAGTAAAAGGGAAGGCAAAAAAAATACACTACTAATGAAACTATACACGAGCATACAGAATCTATTGCTCCAAATGAATGACAGACATATGCATGAATTATTCAGGTAAGCAGTGTAAGTATTAAGTGAATGCGTAACTTTTTCTGCACTCATATGAATTCAAAGTAATTTTTTAATTTGTTAAGATGAAGAATTTTAAGCTGCTGGTTGTGATGAGCTTCAAAATTCTGTTCTCTGCATTCTTATATAGATTCAGTAGTTTAATTTCTATTATCTTCCAGCTGTTGGGTTGCATTCATTTATAGTTGGTTTGGTTTGGTGTAGTAGTGGTCAAGGTGAAGTTACGTGGTTGAAGAGTGACTCAAATCTTTTTGAATGGAGTGACTATATATGCCTTGTATCAAAATATTTTTAAGTGTATTGCCGTGATAAAAAACGACACATTACATAATTTAAAAATGTCAAATTTTTAATAGTTAGACTTGATTATGAATTGTAGAACTCTAGTATTTATCGGTTATGTCGACAGATACAAAATGACATACTAATGAAAACAACTCTATCCATGAAAGCATATAATATGTGAAATTTTCTAGTTGTAAAAAATAACGGATAAACAAATTTAACTTCTAATTTTGAGTCTTTTTTTTAATTCTCCTGATGTTAGTTCTGTCTCTTATTAGCCCTTCTTGTGTAACCTGATTGTCCTTAAATTTTTATGGCTGCTCCTTACATAGTAGTTCTATTTTTATTATCATAAAATGAAGCATTTAAGATATTATACTAAATTATTTCTTGTTTGTAGAAATGGACTCAAGTTGGATTGAATTACCAAATGATCATCCTGATTACCTTGATGGTGCCGTCAAATTTATTAAGCTTACTAAGGAAAATCTCGTAGAAGGAAGAACTCGATGTCCATGTAGGAGATGCAAAGTGGATAAATGGTTACCTATAGAAGAAGTAGAGCAACATATTTTATTCAAAGGTTTCCATAAGGAGTATAAACATTTTATTTTTCATGGTAAAGGGGACATTCTTGATCATGCAAAATATAGAGGAAGCACAAGTCGAGAAATAAATATTGACCCGCCAAATTTCACTAGTGGAGATGATATGGAAGGTTTGTTGAGAGCAGCTTTTGGGGTTGATATGCCTAGGTGTAAGGATGACATTCTTCATGATGTGGTTGATGAGCCACTTAATGAAGAAGTTGAACCTTTTCTCATAAATGGTGACCAAATTTCCTCAGAACAAGTTTACGAATCAACAAATCCTCTATTGGATGATGAAGAAAAAGTGAAGTATCAGAGGCTACTGGATGCATCCAATGAGGCACTTTATGATGGGTGTACCACCTTTTCAAAATTATCTTTCCTCCTACGCTTGTTTCAAATGAAATGTATGTTTCATTGGTCAGCTGAGTCTTTCACAATGTTGATGAAACTTTTAGGAGATGCATTCCCTCAAATCATGGAGTTTCCCTCCTCTTATTATGAAGCTAAGAAAATGATCAATAACTTGGGCCTTGGATATGAAAAGATTGATGCTTGTCCTAATGATTGCATTCTATATTGGGGTGAGTTATTAGAAAATGATAGTTGTCATGTTTGTGGTGTTTCAAGATGGAAGACAGTAAAAGGCGATGAAGGTAAGACATGTGAAGGAAGTTCAAATACTAAGGTAGGAGAGCCGGCTAAGGTGATACGTTACTTCCCTCTAATCCCTAGATTGAGGAGGATTTATATGTCATCTAAGTCGGCTGAACAAATGCAAAGGCACGATAGGGATCGTGTGAAAGATAGAAAGTTAAGACATCCAGCTGATGCTATTGCATGGAAGGAATTTGATGCCTTATATCCTGACTTTGCTTCTGATCCCCGCAATATTAGACTTGCCCTTGCTAGTGATGGCTTTAATCCATATCATCTTATGAATACAACCTATAGTACATAGCCTGTGGTGTTAATCCCTTATAATTTACCTCCATGAGTATGTATGAAGCCATCATCATTTATTCTTTCACTGATTATTCCTGGAAAATCAAGTCCTGAAATCAATATTGATGTATTCTTGCAACCACTAATACATGAGTTGAAATTGCTGTGGGATGGTGTTGTTGTTTTTGATGCTTATAGCAATGAATACTTCAATATGCGAGCAGTTCTAAGATGCACCATCAATGATTTTCCTGCTTATGCTATGTTGTCCGGTTGGAGTACCAAGGGCTATAAAGCATGTCCTTCATGTGCTGATTTCACACATTCATATATGTTTGGTGGTAAAATTTGTTACTTAGGCCATTAAAGATGGCTACCTCGTAATCATCCTTATCGTTCTCAAGGCCATTTATTTGATGGGATAGAGGAATTTGGGGATGTTCCAACTATTGTAGATGGGATTGAAATTTCAGTGCAACAAGATGGAGTTGGTTATGTGTATGGAAAGTCTAAAAAGGCTTCAAAAAAGAAGAGAGGAAGACGGTAAGCGGGTTCATCTACTTGTGAAATTAGGGACGATTGTGATAAGGACTATGATGATAATGCTACTGATGATGTCCTTTGGACTAAAAGAAGCATTTTTTTGAGTTATCCTACTGGAAGCTTAATCGATTAAGACATAATTTGGACGTCATGCACATTGAGAAGAATGTGTGTGATAATTTATTGGGAACCCGTTTGAACGTGGATAAGAAAACTAGAGACGATGCGAATGTAAGAAAAGGGCTCGAAGAGATAGGGATAAAGCGTCACCTTTGGCTTCAACCTCGACCTGGTCGAGATCCAGTTATGCCTCCAGCTCCATATTCCATGTCTTTGGAGGAGAAAGAAAGATTCTTAAAAGTTCTACAAAAGCTTAGAGTTCTAGACGGATATGGGTCTAACATCTCTAGATGTGTTAATTTAAAACAACGAAAACTCTTAAATCTTAAGAGTCATGACAATCATGTTTTAATGCAAGATATTCTTCCTGTAGCTTTACGAACATCACATGCCACGGAAGTGATTGACCTACTCTCTGATCTGTGTTCATTTTTCAAGTATATGTGCTCACCTACCCTTGACATAGATGAACTAGAGCACGTTCAATCAAGGCTTATTCTTACTCTTTGTGAGCTGGAAAAAGAATTTCCTCCAACTTTTTTCACAGTCATGGTCCATCTTATAATTCATTTGGTAGATGAAGTTAAACTTGGAGGTCCTGTTCATTATAGATGGACGTACCCTATTGAAAGGTGACAATTTTAAACACTTGTTTTTGTTTTTCTCTCTTTTTCATTAATATTTTATTGTATTATTTATTAAAACTTCTTGAATAAGGTACTTGGCCCATTTGAAATCTCATGTCACTAATAAAGCCCAGCCTGAAGGATCCATGGCTGAAGGGTACATTCTTGAGGAGACTATCGCCTTTTGTTCAACCTTTTTGGAAGGGGTTGAGACCATATTTTGTAGGAGCAAGAGGAATGATGATTATAATGTTAATATGAGTACCTACTTGTTTAACTCTGGTGGCCGAGTGGTTGGGATAGAGAGGACTTGTCGTCTTGATGACAAGAGCTTAAGGTAGGCACATCGCTATGTACTGCTTCATTCAGATGATATGAAAGAACTTATTGAGTAAGTATCATCTATGCACCATGATGCTCCATTAATTGGGTTTCCATTTTTGGTGATGAAATTAAATGAGGAAACCCCTTTTGCTAATTATGGTAGGGAATTCTTAAATGAAAGAGCAGCCTCTAATCGATGCTCTTCAGTAACTGCGAATGACACTCTTCGAAGTGATTGGATAATTAATGAATTAGATGGCTGGCTGCAAAATCAGGTTATCTTTCTAAGTTCAAGAATGTATGCCATGAATTTGTATATATAATGTGCTTGTGTAACTAATTTTATATAACTAAGCATTTTTGTATTATAGGTGGAGTACATTGATGTGAGCACGCCAGAAGGACAGTTCAGAAAAGCTTTAACCGGTGAATTAAACCCTGTAGCTAAAAGCGTTAAAAGCTTCATAGTTAATGGCTACAAATTCCAAACAGTTCATCATAAGCGTTACCAAAAGACACAAAATTCAGGGGTTATGGTTGAAGCTGATGGCCAAGCTTACTATGGAAGACTGATGGTCATCTATAAATTAGATTATTATGGGGCATATAAAGTTGTTGTTTTCCGTTGTGATTGGGTAGACATAAATAGGGGTTTGAAAACTTTTAGAAATGGCCATGCTTGTGTGACCTTCTCAAAGCTCATTCATACCGGTCGATACTTACATGATGATCCATTTGTCTTCTCATCTCAAGCAAAGCAAGTTTTCTACGTTGAAGATGAGAAACAAAAAGGATGGTTGCATGTTATTAAAACCAAGCCCAGAGACATTTTTGATTTAGGCGAGGATGTCTCGCAGGCTTTTTAGTGTGTAATATATGATCATTGTGTGTCAAGCATTATTTTGGTATGGAACAATGTTATCTCTTTCCTATTTTGTTGTCGATTGCTTATCTATCTTTAATTTGTGTTTCCCATGTTTGATGAGTGTGGTTATTTATTCTTGATGTTATATCTCAGTCTATGGCTTGGGTTAAGTTGGTTTTATCAACTGCTGGATATTTTAATATTATGCTCGATATTAAATCAGGTACTATTACATCTATTGCCATGACTTGATATTAAATTCAGGGGTATATATGCAGTTAATGACTTGAATTTACGTATGTAGCTATACACAGTTGGTTTTATCAAGTAATGTATCTCATATCACTGATCCGGGTACTTTGCAACTCTTATTGTCAGGTATTGAGTACAAAGTGAGGCATAAAGGATGAGTTACAGGAGCAAAAGAACACTCAATGTACTCGATGCCAAATCATCCACAGCAGCAGCACAATCACTTGGTCATCCCACCTCCAATATTGCACCTGCACAACCAGCAGAACCGGCTTCCTCCTTGAAAGCATCAGAATCGCTAGTGCAGCAGCGGCGGCAACCTATACTAGGCCTGACTTCAAGTGAAGTCCTGTGGCCACCCATCCAGCCCCTTCGGCCACCCACTGGAGTCCTACAGCCACCCACACAACCCCTTCGGCCACCCACTGTTGTGGCTGAAGCATCAGCTGAAGCTCGTGGATGTTCTGGACAGATACTTCCCCCACCTGGTACTGGAGCTGGAGCTTCAAAGCTAATTGTGTAGCAGCGACTAGTTGGACTGAGTAAATCTACTGCAGCATCAAAACCACTTCCGCAGCAGCTTCTTCAGCCTACTCCATCAAGTGGAGCATCGCAATTGCCTTTGCAACCATCTACCAAAAAATCTGTTCAGCATGCAACATCAACTCGGGCTTCGACGATCTAGACAACTACCTCCCCCACCTAGTACATCTATTAAAGCTTCAAAACCAATAGTTCAGCAATTGACTAGATGCACCGCAGGATCAAAACTAGTTGTGCAGCAACTTCTTCGGCCTACTTCTGTAAATGGAGGATCAGGTATATTTTCTCTATCAGTTATTGACAGGTTTTCAATGATTTAGTTTTCTTTTAATGTAATATTCTGGTATTTGTCTCACTGTTGTACGTGCATTATTTTTGCTTTTAGCATCTCAGCCATGCCTCCAGCTGCAACCTACTACCTCCATTGCTGCATTACAGCCTGTACGTACGCCGACTTCCCCAAATGGAGCAACACAACCCTTGATTCGCCCATCTACTATAAAATTTGGTTCTTTTCAGCCGTCCGCTACAGGATCGAATCTACCTTGTCAGCCCCCTTCTCTTGTTGGAACCTCACAAGTAAATCCCTCAACTATAGGATTGAATCAACCTTCTCAGCCCCCTCCTGTTGTTGGAACTTCCCAATTGAATCCCTCAAATAGGTCATTATCGTTACACAACCAATCCGACTCGACTACTTTTAAAGCTGCTAGAGGCGCAACACGACAAGAAGTGCATCAAGAAATAGGCTCCACTAGCCAAGTAAGTAGAGAATCTCCCTCAAATGGTAATAATGATCATGAAGACTTAGCAAGGAGTTCTCAAAGTCAGTCTACTGACAAAGGAAAGGGTTATGTTGGAGGGAAACAAAAGAAGTCGTCTACATCCAAAAGCACCAGATCTTCTCAATCATCTTGGAAAGACAACATACAGTTTGATGCAAAAGAAGAAGTGCTGACCATTAGTAAACAATAATTTTGGTTTGTTGAACATATATTCAAACTGTCTTTTGGCCTACTAATCAAAAATGTTTTTGAAAGATATTTTCAACCTATTTTTTTGGCATGTAAATCAAAACTGTTTTTGAAAGTATTTTTTGACTATTATTAACCTGGCTAATCAAAACACCCTTTCCCACCTTCCTCTCTCGAGCTCCCTTGTGCATCTGGCTGGTGGTACTGCTCCGTTCTTCTACTCTCTGCTGGTTTCAGCACAAACCCTAGACTCTGCAAGACCATGTAAGTGCTTCTACTCCTTTCTCCTTTCAATTTTCCGTCTTCCTCCTCTTCATCCTCCTCCTTCTCTGAGTCTCGACTGCCATGGACGTGGTTTCGAGCTTTCCTTTTTTTTTTTTGTTGGGCGTGAATTGGTGATAGACTCGCCCCTGCTACAGTGCCAGAGCCAGACTCCTCTTCTTCTCTTCTTTTTGCTTCTTTCTCTATCTGAATTCTCGAATTCCCCCAGCGAAGGACATGGTTAGGATTCTATTATTTAGTTAGGGTAAATAAGTGAGCAAGTGCTGTGTCTAATAATTTCATGGGGCAGCCAGGCAGGGCACTTCAATTTAATTGAAATGACATAGAGGTGCTTTAATGTTATCTTAAAGTAGTGTTTAAAATCATTGAGTGGGATTGAATTCCTCGGGCTTTTTAAATGTAAGATCATAATTGATGTCTTCTAACTGGTATTCTTTTTAACAGATGATCAAGGGAACGAGGAGGTGATAAAAGGATCAATTCTTCCTCGAGATGTTATGAATTACAAGCAAGGGTGAGATTTTGTGTGGCATTTGACAACTCCAACCAACCTATTAGAAAGGGAGGCTACATTTTCGTGAGGTTTCTTGGCTACATTGCAAGGCTAGAGAGATTTTGCCCTATCGGGACGATTAGCTGGCACAAATTGAACAAAACATATAAAGCCGACATAATTGAAATGGTTCGAGTAAGGTTTTTTTAATATCTAATTTAAACTTCTATTGATCTAAAGTTTAGATTAGTCATGTTCATTCATTCTTAATTTCTGACTTATAAATGATGTACAGTCCAAGTTCATGTATCCAGCAGATAAGTGCTTTGATAAACATGTCCTTAAACATGTTGCTAAACATTTCAAGCAATATAAACATGGTTTGAAGAAAGACTACTTCAAACCTGAACAGAAAACAAAAGAGGCCATGTATGAGCTTGTTCCTAAAGGGCACTCCCGTGATGGGTGGATGCGATTGGTTGACTATTGGTGTTCAAAGGAACATGAGGTATGTATATCTAACAATAATTACAGTTATATAATTGCATATACCTTGAACCTAAATATTTGTTTTTTTTTCCTTTAACTTCCTTATTTACTTATTCTTTTTCCTTGTATTAACGAGGTATTTTTTTTCTTTAACCTCTATATTTGCCTATTCTTTTTCCTTGTGTAAACGACACTTACAGACTTGCTTATACCTTGAAGTTTTTTCATTTTTTATTTTTTTATCTATAGACTTTGGCTGAAATTGGTAGAGATGCTTGAGCTTCGCAAACGCATTGTCATACAACTGGTTCTACTAGTTATGCGGAAAAGTGAGCTAACTTTGTATGTTTTCTTCTTTTTCTTTTGCAATTTATATCCTATCACTACTCCAAAGTTGGGCAACTATTGCCTGATTGTCAAAATTTCCCCACATTTTTGCTATGTAAGAAAAGATTTGTAATTGCAGGAGAGCCAACACATTTGGAGTTCTTTAAAGAGACACATGGCAAAGACGGTGGGGGCTTTGTAGCTAATACGGCCACTGAAAGTTTTCTGGTATATGTCCTTATTCTGCCCCTTGTCATTTTTAGGGTTCTTTATTTCTTTGGTCTGCTTATAATATTTATTTTAATTTCTCTTAAATTATGGTAGACTGAGGCAAGCGCAAAAGTTCAAGAGCGACTTCTCAGCTCTTCCCCCTCAAAAACTCAGGTGGAAATTGAAAATGAAGTGTTTGATGAGCTTATGTGTGAAGAAGAAAATCCTAAGCGACCGATCGGTTTTGGCTTTAATGTGGACCGAAGTCATGTATTTGGTGTAAACAGCATCCTTAGGAAAAGAGGTTACATCTTCCCTAATAACAATATGGAACTCAAGCGTGTCAAAGAGGAACTAGCATCACAGAAGGCCATGTTCTTACTTATGTTGAAGGCAGTGTGTAATGGAAAAATAACATATGAATTCCTAGATGCTACTGAGGCGGCCTTACGTATGGCTGGTGATCAGGTTAGTCTTTCAAATCCTAATGTTCTACATTTAATTTTTTACTTCATTTGGGAGTGTTTGCCTTGGTTAGCAACTATTATTTGGAATTAGATATTTTGGTGCAAGTGTTTTGGTGTATGTTGGTCAAGTTGACTGAGGAACGATCAATAAAAAAGTATGTGTTTATGGCAAGTGTTTGGGGTTGTCTTGTCTGCATGTTCTTATGACCTTGTCATGTTATAATTATTCAGATTTCGGATGCTTCCTACCTAAAATTTGACTGATAAAAGCTGACTGTAGCTTTTTTGCTTATACATTCTGATTTGTACAGTAGGTTGTTGCACATTCTGCTTTGTTTTGAAATTGACCTTAAATTGTGTTCATTGCTGCTGTTATGCTTGTAAACAAAGGTGTTTCTTACCAAGTATCTCAAAACTCTTGGTCTCGGATCGATGCCCTTGTTGGCTTTGATTTTGGTGATGATGTACATATGTCTTTTGATCAGCAAAGCTAGAACAAAAGGGCTAAGAGATGGTTGCTACTTACTATTGTGTCTTAACTTTTCGGCCTGCATTATTTGTATGTGAAAGCATGTAAAAACTGTATATGTAAAGTTAGACCTTGTCTTTATGTTTGATGGAATAGTTGTGAACCAGGCGGGTGGCCCAAGGCACTAAACCTCTTGGTTTAGTGCTCTATTTCGCTTATTGTTGTTTTTCCAGGCACACTTAGCATATGCTAAAATTGGTAAACGTTGTAAATACAGACGGAACTCTGTCCGTTTTATCCCAGGATTTATAACCACTATTACTTTTACGTTATCTTTGTTAGCCTGAGGGGTTTCTTTTAGGAACCTTGGCGGTGTGACGCCTCCTCGGGTCGGGGGTGTTTCATTAGGTGGTATCAATTTACCAAGTATCTCATATTTTCATGTTGTGGAATTAGGCATGTTTTAATTGAACCGGGTATGATTGAGTTAAGCGACTTATATTGACTTACAATTAGGTTGGAATGGTGTTTTCTTGCCTTTGGCATCCTCCCTACAAATTTGTTTTCGTACTTTGGGTGGCTGAGATCAAGTTTCAATCTTAATACATGTATTTTTGCTCACCTTTCTTTCAGGTTCCACAAGAATCAAGTGGGAACAACCTTAGCAATGAATCGGGGCACGCTGGACCTTCAACCTCAGCCTCACAAGTTAATTAGGTGGATGAAGTGGTCTTGCTCAAGACTTTTGATGAATGCATCAGCAGATTGGGAAATTAATTTACGACTCTTGCATCATGCCAAATTTAGTACTCCAATCTTTTGGTTTTTTTGATTGTGTTGGATGTCACTTCGATTTTTGAAGGAGCAATGCAGAACTTGAACTTGATTTTTAGTAATTAGCACTGGCTAATTAATGCCGTCATATATAGGCCTCTAATTTCCTATAGTGCTTCTTTGGCAATTTTGGTACTTAGTTAATGGTAATTGATTATTGTATCAACCTATCAGGTGACTTTTGAAATGAAGAAATTATGTACGTATTTTCCTGATTTGCCAATTGGAAATCTTTTGTGGCTATCGTGCATATATATATATATATATATATATATATATATATATATATATATATATATATATATATATATATATATATATATATATAATTTGTGTTTTTCTTACATATATGCACAGTGAAAACCTTACATTCATATATGCATATTATTTAACACACAAAGGCCCATTAATTAAAATAATATATATATAAAATATGATCCCTCATAGGCAAACTATAATCTACATCACGACCCTTTTGTGAGTTGCCATAAATTTCGCTAAAAGATTTTTCTTTCCCGCTTAAAATAAAAAACACGACTGCGAAAGGGGTCGAAATGCAATAAATTTCGTCCACGAAAAGGGTCGATATTTTAGTGAAGTTCAACCGCAAAAAGGGTCAAGAAATCTCGACTCTGAATTTCTCGACCCTTTTGGCAAGCGTCGACTGAAATTTTCTCGACCCTTTCAGGCGTCTAAATCAAGGCCAAATATGGTCGAAATATACCCCTTTTTCTAGTAGTGTTAGCAGTATAAAGGAAAGGAATGGAAACAAAAACAAAATAAAGTCAAGTCAATAACTATTTACATGCTAATGATTAGCACAGAGCTCAAGGAATTCAAATTATCTATTAAACCAAGAAATCCAAAACAAATTTCATAATCTGGCACTAATTGAAAAAAGGGATTACATGTGTAAAGCAGGAATGAGGCCACATCTATCGCTTCAAGCTGCCAACGCACATTCTTCCTTATGAAGGAAAGAGAATCTCAAAAACCAGGTACGTATATTGCCTATGTTCTTCAAAAACCCACAGCGTTCTCAGCAATGGAAAATTAATACAAGATCCATTTAATGAACCAATTTCTCAATATTTTGTCACATAAACAAGTGGCCCCACCAATTATTATCAGGGCTTATGTCCATCAATTATCAAGGCTTATGCCGACCAATATACCCGCGCGCGGCGTCAACTCAGGCTTCTCGATCGGCCTGGGGGGTGAACACCTAAAGTACGATCGTTTCAAGATGTACATCGACCAAGGGGTTCACTTTCAGATAAGAATCAGCAAATCGATTCCACTTATACATTCTATCTCTCCTATTTGCAAAACAAAATGTTTTGAAATGCGGCTGGCCCAACTACTTTCACATGAAACTTATTTTACTACATGGGGATGTACGTATTGAGCTTCGGCTCACCATTCGATTGTTTTTATGTTTTCTGTTTTAGGTATGGGAAGAAATGAATAGTCATCCTCCTGAGAAACCAGAAAGCAGCAAAATAATGGACATTTTCTGATCGCTAGCTAGTCAACGCTCACAGTGATGATAGGTTAGTACCTTGGAGATTGTATGTTGCTTATCTTTTGAAACCTGAGGATAATAATGCTTAGCATTGGTACATCAAGTTATCACAAGAGGGGCAAACAGTATGAAAAGACAAATATTTATTTTAGATAATACCAAAGGTTTAGTAAATTAAATAGCCTTGTTCCATCCCGAAACGGCGGTAATGCCTCCGATTAGATTAAAAGTCTTCCGCTGCAAATCAACAATAAATTAGTAGTTAAACTAGAGTAATCGGACATTAGCAATTGGGAGCGTTACAGTTGTGGTATCAGAGCCTGGTTTAACATCACTGTGAGCTTGAGGGATGCCTATGAGGTAGGCTGGATCAGTGAGACTAAGGTATGACCAGGAGTTCATATGTACAAGTGCATCATGGGGATGTTTTAGAAAACATTTACCTAGCCTGAATCTCTTGATAATAAGATCAATGGTATAGTTAAATAATACTTGAGGGGTTCCATCGCTATTAAACTAAAGTGAAGATACATTTAGTCAACTTTTTGGTGACGTGTGTATTCCGGAGAAGTATACTAAGCTCATAACAAATCTCGTGGAATTTTGGGTTGCTTGTTTGAGTCACCAAGAGACTTTCAATCTAGAGAATTGGTGTTATTATGATATGAGGAATACTTAACGTCTGCATATCGTGAGGTTTCAACTACTGCAAGAAGGTAAAGTCTGTAAACACTTATATGATCTAATGCGGTGCTGAATAATATTATACATGGGAAACGGGAAGAATGTACTTTGCAGCGATATTCAGCAGCGATGTTCATAGATTGGATTATTATGAAATCTCCATCGCAAAGTTGCAGAAATGGGAGTGCTGAGGGCCTATCACAGTATCATGGATGCCTTACAATCATCATTTATTACAAGGAGTCCTATCGGGTAATTCAATAACTTACGTGGTACAAATTGATTTTATATTGATTGTATGGGTCAAAGATGAGATGTCACACAAAGAAGGTGTTGCTGTTAAGGTGTTTGTGGAATATGTGAACCTATATGGGCTACTAACTGCTAGGTGCAGACAAGTCATTATACCTTAGAAGCATGTTTGGTAGTGACAATGGTAGTGAGTAATAAAGACATGAAGGATATTTTGTTAGGGGACGTTTTAAAATCTGGGTCATTGACCAAGATCATATAAACAAGTATGCCTCAATTTAGACAATATAGACATAGGAAGCATCGGGAATTTTTGAGGGAGAATTCTTTTAGAAATTTCCAATTCTATATTGTGGTTAGGTCTATAATGACTACACTTATTCTGGGGTACATAAAAATCTACAGGTACCTGGAGATTACCATGGATGGATTTTAGGCGACATATCTCAGACGACTCTTGGAAGCAAGTAGTATTTGAAGTTGTTCATGATCATGCAAGTTTAGGGTATACTAATGGATTTTGATTGTTTTCAAATAAATTTGTGTGATCTTTGGCATTGGTAATGAATATCAAGATTTTAGTAGGTGGTCGTGTGAAGAAAAGATTGCAAATATGTGGTTATTGAGCTGTCAACAGTCCTGAAACGGGGGTCATTTTGGGAGAAAACTGGTATCGATTGGCTCATTAAAAAATTTGTGCTTTTGGAGTGTGGATAAATCAATGAATTAGTTTTCACATGCTTTTTGAATCGCCTTAATCCGAGTTCTGTGGAACACGTTATAGTCGTACACGTCTGTGATTTACCCTCATTTTAGAGACCCTACTATGTGAACCATGCTTCGTATCCTCAATAAAAGTTTTAGTGGACATTATGAGCTTTTCATATTGAGATTTTACCTCTTCTTTGGAGATCAGGAGTGAAAGATATGGATTTTCTAACGCAGACCATCAAGCAGTAATATTTGGAAATATTTTCAGAAGCTTCTCTAATAATGGGTAATGCCAGGAGATTACAAAGTGTAGTGAGATCAACAAATTTGATTATGTATAGAAGCTCACTTGGGGTGAAAACTGAGTTAAATAAGCATTACAGAGGTTTTAAGGACACGGTATTGTTGAGTTAGGTCATGGGTGTTGAGGGGTTTAGCAATACTCATTAGATTAAGCAAAATAACTTAACTGAGGAAGATTACGCCTTGTAGAACATCAGGTAATTTGATAAGCAAGCCCCTTGGAATTAACAAGGACCAAGAACAAGAAGATAATCTACACAAGTGAGACCGCAGGGGAAAGGCTTGAAGATATACCAAATATATCGAGGGGTTCGTTGTTATTTTTAATGTGGGAGACTCTAGAAGTCATAATTTATATTATTGCTAGGAGTAAATAAGATTTTAAGGACCAAAAAAGAAGAAAAAAAAGAAGAAAGGGAAAAAAAAAGTATATTGATTATTAGAATTGAACTTTAGGGACTGTTGACGCATTATAGAGTATGTTGGTAGAAAATTGGGGAGGTGAGTTAAGCATACATATATTTGTCGGTTGCATGGACTTTATGAAAGTATTGTAAGTGATTCTACAAGGTTGAGATGTCAAATTTCAAAAAGAACATTATCATAACTAACACAACTTCAGGTACAACAACAAAGGATGGTGGGGTATTAAGATCCAGGAGATATCTGTATATTAATTGAAATCTAGGTAACTTTCCTTTGAGCTTCTTAAATCCTTGAAACTTTATCAGCATGTCCACTGACCTTTGCACAATTGATAGTAGGCCCCCTTGTCAGATATTACCGCCTAAGTTAACATCCTTCTTGATCTCTTTGGCTACCACCTAAAGCTAGCCACCCCCTTGTTATGCAATAACATACTTTAATTTGTAATTCCTTTTTATTCACATAAAGCTTTGCAAACTAATTAATTGTTGCAGCAATACTTCATTACCAATCATTTCCTTCATTGAACTTTCTCATAACTTTAATGTCTATAAGGGAATCCCTACCATTATGATGGGTTATGTCTCTCTCATGCTTCCACTAATTACCTCTGTTCAGCTTATTTTCTGTGGACACTATTTCTATAATAACGCGATTTCTCTTTTCCTTTACCATCCAATCATTATATAGAGGGCTATCCTCCTCCTATTCTGGCTTTGGATTTATGCACAAAGCTTTGGTTCCTATGTGATCAATGATCGGAACTATTTTATTCTCATTGCCCTCCATGCCTAAATTGGTTTTACTTATAGTTATTTTACTCCATCTACATCACGATAATATTTTAATTATCCATCGTCTCCCAAACCTGTCATCTGTTCTTTACAAATCTTACATCGACAACATTCTCAAATGCTTTTAGTCATTGGGCCACTTCATTCTTAATCATCTCAATTTATGTATTGTTATCATTTCCTTGCTATTTTACCTCCCTTCAACCCCAGGTATTTGCTTGGCATACAAAACCTTACTGATTAATTTGTCTTTTACACTAATGCTATTATTTCGGTCATTTCTTATATTTCGTATATTGGCCTCATCCTTAACCTTTAACTTCATCAAACAATATCTGGCCCTTCTTTAATTTCAGACTTCTAGAAGATTGTGTCTCCTTAAGGGTGTTTGTACCTATTTCTAGCATTATCCGCTATATCCTTGAAACCTATTGCTAACTATTGCAGCCATTCTTACTTCGGTCTTAGTTCAGATAGAAAAGGAAGCAACTCCATCACAATCACCATACCATTCAATTATTCAGGCAAAGGTAAACATTTAAACGTTAAGGGCCACAGTCGGGCAAGTAGGCTATAAAGTAGGAGCGCAGCGAATCATTCAACCCCACTGGAAGAACTGAATATTTTGGGCTGGTTAAGCCAACGATGATTAAATGAAGCAACACTCACGGAGGCTATGCTGGCTAATCAACTCAACAATAGGCCCCATAGAATTCAACCTAAGTAAGCACCAAATGGTCTATTTACTATACAATTCACTTATAGAACATACAAGTGACCATGCATAGCATTCCATGTAACCATACAAGCTTCCAGGATCCTCACATTGTCAACATTCTACTTGTGACTTTCATCTTTCTCTTTTTCATTTCACTGAGAACGTAATTATATGTATCTCCATGTCAATGTCATAACCCCACTAATTATCTTGCTGTTAAATTCCATTCCTCAAAGTATAGCCTCGGCCTTCTCTATGCAATCTTGTTATTTTACTTAAGCTTGCTTTATAGTGCCTATTTTATACTCTACCCATTCAAATCCACATTCGTCTATCAACTTTTTCATATTGGTGGTGGCTACACAGTCACCTTGTCAAAGACTCCAGTCCTCTCTTATTTCAATTTCATTGCATATTTCGTAAAGAACACACCTTGAGCTGTAAGTCAACCTTCTAACTACCTAACCAGAGTGAGAAAGACATAATAATGATCATACCTGCCACTGACATGACTCAAGAATTCTCCAATAAAACACACCCTCCTTGTACACTTCATCTCCAAATGACTAGCAGCCACTTATTTCGACTTCTTAATTCATAAAACCATCCAAAGTTACTATTAAAATTTAACCTACTATTTACTTGACTTGCCTCAATTCTCTTCCAACCAAGGCCATGCTTGCCAACTGCAATCAGCTCTTTCGATCTCTATGAACTCTTAATTAAGGGGTATGTTCTTCATCCCATCTATTCTCCGTATTTGTTCCTTTAATATTGTTACTAAACATTCTCTGCATGTCACCTTCATCCGCGTTTACCTCACCTAAGTATACTAACCCCAAACTTCGAAACTCAAATCCAGGATAACAGAATTTTCAATCAGGTACATTTAAAAAATCGCAAACAAGCATGAACCACAAAATAGATGAACCTACTGACGTACCCAGAACAAACGTTCATTCGAACACATTGGAACAAGCTTCAAAGAATTATATCTACGACCATATAACAAAAAGGTTTCAATCTCACATATCCAAAAACTACAAACAAGCGTAGAACAGCAATACAATTAAGCAATAACTCACCTTTTATTCTTGAATTCTTGAAAATTCATAGCCATCATTATTTTAGTCATTCTATAATAATCCCTTATTGATTATTTTGACTTCACTGTTTATTTCTTTCATGGGAAATGACTCACATCACCACCATCCCCATCGCTCTCATTCATGAGTATACTCTACATATTAATTTCAGACTTTCACAGGAGCTTACACAAGCCAAATCTGAGTCACAACTCCCCCTTTCTCATATATTATCGAGAATTTCATCCCAAATGAGTCATTGAATTCAATAGAAGCTATTAAGCTTAATAAGTTTGATATTTTCTTAATTCACAATTGATGCAAAGCTCACAAACTCCCAGATTGTATATTTATCTTCTCATCAAGCTAAAAGTTCCATGAAAGTCCATGAATATTTATGTCCCCCTTACATGACTTCGCCCAAGATGCGCAAAATGAATGCATGATCAATCTCACTCAATCTTCATTGTTGCTCTTTATACAATTACTCAAAATGCTTCCTAAAAAAAAAAAAAAATACCAAACTCAAAATACTCCACTGACCTTTATGAGATCTTACAGGAAATTCAAAAATAATATGGATAATCTAGTTTCAGAAGTTTCCCCCAAGTATATACTGTACAGAATAACGACCTGATTTACACCCAAGCAGGTCGGTTCATGGACATCTATAGGATGTTCTCACATTCCACAACTTAGGAACTATGTTCCAGATCCATATCATGTCACCATAACAAAATCAATTCCCGTACTTATTTACAGTATGGTAAGAGTTTCTTTC
Source organism: Carnegiea gigantea (assembly GCA_029747015.1). Taxonomy (NCBI): domain Eukaryota; kingdom Viridiplantae; phylum Streptophyta; class Magnoliopsida; order Caryophyllales; family Cactaceae; genus Carnegiea; species Carnegiea gigantea. Next base: position 59,486 of record JAKOGI010002312.1, read on the forward strand.
GAATTGCAAGTTTCGAGGACGAAACTTATTTTAAGGGGGGAAGGCTGTAACGGCCCGACCCTAATATTCATATTAATTACATTGAATTCTCTTTTTTTCAAATTAATCAAGTTGGGCCCCGCATTTCAATTCAACATTTTCTTTATATGCACATATATTTGTACGATTGCAGGTTGAATCGGCAGAATGGCCTCGAAATGAATTTGTGATTGCTCTCCAAATACTTCATTAAAATTCTAACGAATATTTAAGCATCCGTTAACATGAAAGTGTCTCTCAAATATCTGAAAACATTAGTTCAAAGAACAAAATAAAACAAATCAAGGAAACAACAATAGCTTAAAAAAAAAACGGTCAAAGTTGGTCAAAGTCAGTTTGACCGGTCAAACCGACTTTAACCGGTCAAACTCGGTCAAGCCAGCCAAAAAAAAAATCAAAGATTTTTTTATTTTTTCCGATATATGTGGGCGGGAGGGGGGATTCACTTGACACACACACACATCACGCCAGAGGGAGAGGGAAAGAGAGGAGAGAGAAAGAGAGAGAAAAGAGAGAGGAGAGAGAAAGAGAGGAAGAAAAGAGAGAGGGGAAAGAAAAAAGGGGAAGGAGAAGGAGGAGGAAGAAGAGATTAAGGTTTTGGTGTTGAAACAAATTCAAGGTGAGTAATTCGTGGTTCCTCGACGTAAAGCTTTAAATTTGATATTTTAGGATTTAGTAGATTAGAACACTAATGTCAATTGGTAGAAATCAACCATATAGTTTCATGTATAGTTGTGATGTTGGATTAATTGGGGTATCGTGACTTGATGATTATGTTATGAATTTATCCAATATGGCTTTGAAGCTATGAACTTTGGATTAAATCTACCCAGTGAATTTATGCTGAAATGTGGTGAATATTTTGGTTACTGTGAGCTATTGGGTTGGACAATATTGTGATAATTTTACTGTCGAATATGCATATTATTTGGAGATTTGTGATAAAATTTCATGACCTTGGATGTACACTCTGTAAGTTATGAAGTCTAAGGGTGTATTTTATGGGTCATGGATTTTTGATTGGGATTTTATGTTTGACGAAATGTGATTATATGATTTCATTACGTTATGTTTTTGGGGAAAGAGCTCATGTTTTGACTGAGGCCATTACAGAACATTCTAGAGCTATGACCATAGTAGTGACTGTTGTTATGTCATTTATTGCCATGATGCGGTGATGCAAGGAATCAGTAATGGTACTAAAAACATTAATAATAATTCGGATAAAAATGACCATAATTTAAATTATGCAATAACACAAATAGTATTAACAACAATGACCCATAATGATATTAATACTAATAGTTTCCAAAATAATGATAAGTAACGAACTTATACCAATTATAAGAATAATGTGATGATAATGTCATTACCTCATTTCATGTTTATGACATTCACGAAGCAAACGATTAGCAGTATAAAGGAAAGGAATGGAAACAAAAACAAAATAAAGTCAAGTCAGTAACTATTTACATGCTAATGATTAGCACAGAGCTCAAGGGATTCAAATTATTTATTAAACCAAGAAATCCAAAACAAATTTCATAATTTGGCACTAATCGAAAAAAGGGATTACATGTGTAAAGAAGGAATGAGGCCACATCTGTCGCTTCAAGCTGCCAATGCACATTCTTCCTTATGAAGGAAAGAGAATCTCAAAAACCAGGTACGTACATTGCCTATGTTCTTCAAAAACTCACAGTGTTCTCAGCAATGGAAAATTAATACAAGATCCATTTAATGAACTAATTTCTCAATATTTTGTCACATAAACAAGTGGCCCCGCCAATTATTATCAGGGCTTATGCCCATCAATTATTAAGGCTTATGCCGACTAATATACCCGCGCGCGGCGTCAACTCAGGCTTCTCGATCGGCCTGGGGGTTGAACACCTAAAGTACGATCGTTTCAAGATGTACATCGACCAAGGGATCCACTTTCAGATAAAAATCAGCAAATCGATTCTACTTATACATTCTATCTCTCCTATTTGCAAAACAAAATGTTTTGAAATGTAGCCGGCCCAACTACTGTCACATGAAACTTATTTTACTGCATGGGGATGTACGTATTGAGCTTTAGCTCACTATTCGATTGTTTTTATGTTTTCTGTTTTAGGTATGGGAAGAAATGAATAGTCATCCTCCTGAGAAACCAGAAAGCAACAAAACAATGGACATTTTCTGATCTCTAGCTAGTCAACGCTCACAGTGATGATAGGTTAGTACCTTGGAGATTGTGTGTTGCTTATCTTTTGAAACCTGAGGATAATAATGCTTAGCATTGGTACATCAAGTTATCACAAGGGGAACAAACAGTATGAAAAGACAAATATTTATTTTGGGTAATACCAAAGGTTTAGTAAATTAAATAGCCTTGTTCCATCCCGAAACAGCGGTAATGATTCCGATTAGACTAAAAGTCTTCCGCTGTAAATCAACAATAAATTAGTAGTTAAACTAGAGTAATCAGACATTAGCAATTGGAGGCGTTACAAAACTTGAGAGGGCCAATTGATCTCATCATGGGAAATGATGGGGCAGCAGCAAACGCACCCCATACTTTACAGTAGAGGATGGTCACCGCCATCATCACCGAATGCCACCGAGTCTTGATTGCCTTTATTTGTTTTCTGTTCTCCTTTCATAAGATGACAAGTACTTCAGACGGGTTCAATGGAGAGAGTGAGAGAGAGAGAGAGAGAAAGACATCTGCAAATTGATTCGTGGAGGGAGGTGAGGAAGGGGTTGTTGATTGAGGCGGTCAAAGGAGGAAGAGGAAGAACATGGGAAAAATATATGAATAATGAATAAGGGATGAAGGAGGAACAGAGGAGAAAGGGAGAGGGGAGGGAGCCAGATGTTGGTCAAATTAAATAGGGTAATGGAAACCTAATTTTCTACTTCCTTCAAGCATGGATACGTACTAAAGCAGCTTGAGCTCAGTAGGAGACCAAACCAAAACTTCTGAGAAAAAAAGTTCTCTGTGAAAAGTGTTATTTTAAGCGACACTAAAAAGTAAATTTCCCCAAAAATTATTTTTGTAAAAGATAGGATATCCTAGAGTAACAAACTGTCATGAGTAGGCCTGACAAAAACTAACATGACCCTAAAACCCAACCCAAACTTGCCCGAAATTTTGGATTTTTAACATGATTTTCTCGACCACGACTCAAAATTAATCGAACCTGAAAAACCTGTAGATTAGCTAGTCAAACCCGTTCAGTCGATGCGAATATCATATCTTTATTTTTTGGTTTTTTTAAATTAACAAAGACGGTTACTCATTATATTAATTCATTTGCAGAAACGTTATATAATAATCACGTCCTTTCATAAATTAAACAATAGTATCCTTTCTTTCCCAACTTTGTTCTCGTGCACAACTTACAAATGAGAAAAACTTTAAAAATTATGTGAAATGGCGTGAAATAACTATCTAGCGTTAAGAAAATCAATTTAGAATAAGAAATATATTAAAAATGTGCAAGTCATAGCGTTATATTTCTAGTGAAGTGAATATATCTTATCATATTTTAAATAATGTTTATATGTAGTAATCTAACATTTTGATGTGATAATTAAAAGAAAACTGTAATATATTGTGTTTCTCCAATATCCTTTCATTTGTTTTCTATTCTAATTGGTTTTGAGTTATGACGTTGGGTAATTATAATAGCCCGACCCTAAATCATGTTAATTTATTTAATTAAGCCATGTTATTCACTTTTCACATTCATTTATCTCATCTTGTTATCCCAATTAGGAAAATTCATTTTGGGCCTTACGTTGCAATTCGAGTTTCATTTACCAAAAAAAAAATTTCAGAGAAATTGATATTAGGCCTCAATAATTATGATTTAAAAGATTAAATTATTTTCATGATATCACATTTAATTTCGAGCTACGAAAAATTTAATCGCGTACGGTTTAATTTTCTTTCGGGCTTAAATTAAGCCCAATTTTGGCCCAACAGGTTCCTAACCCATTTGCTTATCTAATTAACATCATTTGGCCTTAATTATCATTCGCAAAAGCTGATTTCTTGTGTCTAATTTTTAGCCAAGTATTTATTTGCTTAAGTTTCATTTGCACCAAGCAATTTTTTAAGACACTTTCTCTATCCTCTTCTCTCCTCCTTCTCTCTACCCCATGGCAACAGCCCCTCCCTGCCCTATTATGGTGTGTTCCGGCCACTTTCTGGCAAGAATTTCAATCCCCAACCACCTCCCTCCACCAGCTATCATCTTCTACCCTCAAAATCACCAAATATCATCTCCATATCTACTTGTTTCAAGCTCAAAGTAAGTGACTACAATCTTTTTCTTTGGATTAATGGTTTTTACTTCTTGTTTTGGTTGTTTTAATGATGGATCATGTTGTTTTGATTGAATTAAGAGTTATCTTGTGATGGATCATGATGGAGTTGAAGTTGGATTATGCTAGGGTTAGGGTTACTTCTTGATCATGCAAGTTTAGGGTGTAATGATGGATTTTGGCATTAGTAATGAATATCAAGATATTTATGCTAATTTATATAAGTTAAAGAGTGATTTTAGTGGGTGTTATGTGAAGAAAAGATTGCAAATATGTGGCTATTGAGCTGTCAATAGACCTGAAATAGGGGTCACTTTGAGAGAAAACTAATGTTACTTTGCACATCCAAAATTCGTGATTTTTGGTGTATGCTAGCTTGATGAGTTAGCTTTCAATAGGCTTTAGAATTACTCAATTTTGATTTGTGTGGATAAAGTCATGACCAATTTACTGAAGACTACGCAGAATACATTGAAACTGGGAATAGTTTTGAACAGTGAAATTCACGAAAAAACTGGTATTGATTGGCTCATTGAAAATTTGTGCTTTTTGGTATGTGGATAGATCAATGACTTATCTTTCACATGCCTTTTGAATCACCTTAATCCGAGTTCTGTGGAAAAAGCTATGGTCGTTTTGCTACGACTGCGCGGATTGAACTGAAATGGTGTACGTCTGCGTTCTACCCTAATTTTAGGGACCTTACTATGTGAATCATGCTTTCTATCCTAAATAAAAGTTTTAGTGGACATTAGGAGCTTTTCATATTACATCTTATTTGGAGGTCAGGAGTGAAAGATATGAATTTTCTAAAGCAAACCATCAATTGGTAATATGAGTGAATATAAAAGTCGTTACATTTGAAAATATTTTTAGATGTTTTATATAATTATGGGTATTACAAGGAAATTAGAAAGTGTAGTGAGTTCAACAAGTTTGATTATGTACAGAAGCTTACTTGGGTTGAAAACTGAGTTAAATAAGTATAAAAATACAATTTGGGAAGTGAGCAGAGTAATAACTCAAAATCAGTGTCCTTTGGACCAAGTTAGGGTGTTATATAAGCTTTTATGAACCTCACCGCACCCCTTATGGCATAAACCATTTGTCACCCATTTCGGAAGCATTAATCATTCTATTATCCATTTCAGAAGCATCACACTTTCCATTATCCATTTCAAAATATCAGAACTCATATTTCAATTATATCAATTGAAATCTTTTACTAGCGGCTCAATCATTCCAATTGGTCTACTTTGTATCAGTTTGTTACATCAATAACCCTAACTAATTTATTTTTCAAATCATTTTGTTGTAACTTGTCTTATATTGAATCATTGGAATTATCGTAAATTATATCGGTGAACATAGTTTACTAACTACATTTAAGTATAGTTACATTTCTTTTGCAGAATCGGGGCCTAGTCTATCATTTTCCTTTGTGCATATGTATCATCAAGTGAAATATCATTTTAAAGACTTCAGGCATGTTCATTGCCCGCATCTTTAGAAATCAGCATGTATTTATCAAAATTGTAATGTTTTGGTAAGTAAATCAATGAATCAGTTTAATCAGTGATTTATCACATAATTAGTAATTCCATCAGTTATCAGTTACAGGGCATTAACCTCCAATTATCCACGCGGCTTCAGGCCAGGTCCCCCCGTCGGCTTGGCAGGTGTACACTTATCCATAGATCATAACAGTATCAAGGTGTTCACTATCAGATAATAACTAGTAATGCAGTTTTACATTATCTCATTCGCTGTTTTAACTTAAAATGAATTACAAAGCGGGCCCAACTAGTGTTTAAATGATCATTTAACAATTCAGGAATGCATGTACTGAGCTTCAGCTCACAGTTCGAAATGCTTTTCATGTTTTGCTTTAGGTAAGTGCTTAGAGAATTGTCCTCATGCTAGCAAAGCAGCGGAAGATGATAAGTTGAGCAAGGAAATCTCAGCAGTGATACAGTATATGCATGCTTTAAAGTTGTATTTTGAATTCTTTGGTGTATGAGGATGTAGATTACATGGTGAATTATCTTACTATGGTTTATAAACCTTACATTAGTTAACGCTGGATTGTGAATGGATGATGATGTGTGGATGTATATGGTTGAGGTTATGCTTAACTATATTAGTTCAGGACACATACTTGAAGCCTTATTCTTTGAGACGGCGATAACGTCCCTATCATTGGATTTATCAGATTACAATTGAGTGATTTATTAAGGAGAATATAAACAGTAGAGTATGTTTAATTTGGGGCCGTTACAGATTTAGTATCAGAGCCAGGTTAAGATTTTCTTTATGGGATATAGAGTATGGAGTTAAGATACTAAGAAGTTGGTTAGTAAGGAATGAAGATTATTATGATATCATGGGAGATTTGTGACACTTGTAATGTCTTCCTATCTCACACATAATTTACTCATATATTCTTCCTTGTCAGATGGATTCATATAAAGTATATATAGTTTGATCTCAAGTAGCATATTTGATGGAGATTTTGAATAACAAGTTGAAGGTGCTCCAATGCATTTAGGTAAGTGTGGTTATATGAGCCACCCATCTGAATGGTATATCGTCCTTTTAGATAAATTTGTTTATTTTTGGGATGTAAACTCTTGTACTCCGGGCGTGTGGCCTATAGAGTTGTGATCTCCGGTGTATAGCCATTGAACTTGATTTGATTTCTTTTTATACTTCTATTCAATGCAGGGAATGTGATGTTAGGCTTTAAGCCTAAAAAATGGCCAGTTTGCAGGCGAAACTCTGTCTATTTCGCCCCAGAAATTTAGAAATCACTAACACTCCTAGCCCTAGGGTTGGGGGTTGCTACAAATGTATCCTATGAAAGGCCCTTGACTCATTTTGAGGTTAAATGTGCCCTATGAACGGCCCTTGACTCATTTTGAGGTTAAATGCATAGGGAAAACCAAGTATGGGCAGAATACACAAGTTCAAGCAACTTGGTAGTTTTGATCAGTGCACAAGGACCGACCTTGAAGTAACTTTTGTTCGTGATCAATATGATTTACGCAAGGGTTCTCCATCCCAACTTTAAGTTTAAGGAGATATCTTTCATATGAAATAAGTTTTAAGTGGATTAGAGGGCATTTTGTTATTCAAAACTATTAGACAAGTCAAAGTCTGCAAATTGGGCAGAATCCTAATACACAAGGTCGGAGTTTAGTCCACTTGCAGCCTATGCATTCCATCAGATAGAGATGTTTTAGTTAGTTAATGTCAAAGTACAAAAGAAAGCTTTCCAAAGACCTATATTGCAGCATATTTGGAGACCAGTGGTTAACGAAATTTAGCCTAGAAGTCTGATGGTACAAACTGTTCAAGTCAGTGAATACATACAATTTTGAGCTTATATTTCCTCATCATATGGGTGCCATTTTGTGTGCTTCCTGAATCCAAGTGATAATTACTTCAATATGCCTCATTGATTGCAGATATTTTCTTCTATAACCTTCAGGTAACACACCATCTACCATTGTCCTCATTGGATTATCAACTGTTGAATACTCCTCACTTTGACCAGGGGCTTCATCTTTTGTCTTTATGGCATCTCCCCATCAAATTGCAATGTCATTCACTCTTATGTTACATCTTCATCAGTTCTGCTCACTTTTTCCTCTTTTAAGAGCCCAATTGCTGCTAGTAGCTGGATTATGATTGGGTTGCATCCATGTCAACAGCTGATAATTTTGTAGCACGCCTGAACAGAAGGTAGATCTTAGCTACGCTTTGTGTAAAGGTTGGTTATTATCAAACTTATGAAATCCATTGCTAAGGGAAACGCAATATGTCTACCTTTTTGGCTAATGCAACCTCAGTTTTCTATTGAAGATCACTTACACAAAGCTAAAGTTTGACAATCAAAATCTTTGCCGTGCATTTGGATTACGTCAGTGAGAAATTTTAATGAGTTACGGCCCATTGGACAAATGTCTTCAACTGATTCATACTAAAGCACTCTAGAATGAACGTATGACCCAGTGGAACCTTTTCACTGTAGTAGAGGTTCCTGAGGATAATAGGTGAACATTGAAACATTTTATCTAATGGGTGAAACCGATATTTGGTGGAACACTCTTACGAATATGCTCTTAGGGCATGTCTTCATTTGGAGCCGATTTGTGAAAGAACTAAGTGCACCGCTCCGGATTACTAAGTGGGAACTAACTAATGCACGTGGTGCGGTAGCCCAGAGCACTTCATTGCTGCCTGTTCCCGAAGGCTAAAAGCGATAGGAAGGGCTCTAACCTTCAAGGCCCATAGCTGCAGGAAGGGCTTATATGTTGAGTAAGAAAGAAGCCGCCACCTTTGGTTCAGTAGCTACGAGAACTCTATTTCAGTTTTGAAGCCCTTTTGTGTTTTGCTTGCTTTAGTTGCCACTCAATCATTTATATTCACCCGATCTGCCATGCAAGTGAACCTTGAGAATAAGAAGGCAGAAACCAATTATGGAATCAAGTTATCCAACGACTCTAAAGTTGAGTGTTCTACCTCTCACAAATTTGTTTCAATCACTGTTAGTGGGATAGTTTTCCCTGGAGTTTTGATTTAATTCAACTCGTCAGACTTTGATATCATTCTAGAAATGAGCTGGTTGTGCACTTATGAGGTCAAGATAGATTGTTAGGACCCTAAGGTTATTTCAAGAGATGAACAAGGGAGAGAAATATGTTTTATGGTCGCAGAAAGGAAAAAACTTTGCTCTTCAAATTCTATTATGGAAACAAGTGAGCTCTTATGTCAAGGATAAGTTGTGTATTGGTGTTATACTATTAACATTCATCCTAAGGAAGGAAAAAATAGAAGATGTCCCTATAGTTTGCGAATCTATAGATGTTTTCCTGAAGAATTACTAGGAGTGCTCTGCAAAGAGAAATTGATTACGAGATTGAATTAATCCCTGATGCTCAATCTATCTCCAAAACCTCATATCTTATGGCCCCAGTTGAGCTTAAAGAACTGAAACCTTAGTTAGATGAGCCATTACAAAAAGTATTTATCAGATCATCCAAATGTCACTCAATGGGACGCCTAGTTCTAATTGTAAAGAAGAAGGATGAAACCTTATGGCTATGTATTGTTTCATGGAGCTGAACACGATCCCCGTCAAAAAAAATAAATAAATAAATACCCATCGCCCCAAGTAGGTGACTTATTTGCTCAACTGCAAAGAACATAAGTCGTATCTCAGATTGATTTGAGGTCAGGGTACCATCAACTTAGGATTATACCTGAAGACATTACCAAAACCGCACTACGGACTATGTTTGAGTCATGATGAATTCACTGTGAAGTCTTTTGGCTTAACCAATGGCCCTGCGGCCTTTACAGATCTTATGAATAGAGTTTCAGACCATATCTAGACAAGTTATGATGGTGTTTATAAAAGATATCTTGAAATACTCCAAAGAGAAAGATGAGCATACTGTTCATTTGAGGACACTGTTACAGACCTTGAGGGAGCATCAATTACATAGCAAATACAAGAAGCATGAGTACTGGTTAGGAGCAAATGTATTTTTGGAACATATGGTTCCGAAGGAAGAGATAAGATTGAATTGCAAAAGGTTAACATATTTACAAAGTGCTCAAGACTCACCAATGCATTGAGATTAGAAACTGTTTGAGTTTAGTAGGGAATCATCGAGTTCAGGAAAGATTTGACAAATATTGTACTCCCTGACCAATTTGTTGAAGAAAGGTATAAAGTTACCAAGAAGTTAAACTGGTGGCTTATGCCTCCCAACAACTCAAACCTTATGAGCAGGATTACCTACCCATGATATGGAAGGCTGCCTCAGGGGTGCTGTGTGACAAGAGGGTGCCCTTAGGTTTCAAAGGCAAAGTTTATCGGATGGTAGTCAGACCGGCCGTCCTTTATGGATCGGAGTGTTGGCCTCTAAAAAAGACGCAGGTCCAGAGGTTGATAGTAGCTGAGATGAGGATGGTCAGGTGGATGTGTGGTTTTACGAGAATGGACAGAGTTAGGAATTGTGTAATCAGGGACTTAGCTGAAGTGGCCCCTATAGAAGAGAAGATGAGGGAATCGAGACTCTGATGGTTCAGCCACGTGAAAAGGAGAAGTATGGTCGCCCCAGTGAGGAGGTGTGAGTTGATCAACCTGCCCGGTGGTAAGAGAGGCAGGGGTAGGCCGAAGAAGAGTTTGGACGAGGTGATTAGAGAGGACTTGAAAGTAGTGGGTCTGTCGGAGGACCTGGCTCAGGATAGGAGGTTATGGTGGAATAGGATTAGGATCTTAGATGGTAGAGAAGCATCTTTGTAGTTGTCAGTAGCTGCAGTGGCTTAGTGCTGGTAGGGGTCTGTCGTGCTCGTATGCAGGTTGTGCTTTTTTTCTGGGAGTGACGGCAGCTGCCTAACGTGGATTGTTGAGGTACGTTCTTTCAGCTTTCTTTTAGCTTCTTTCAGCTTCAGCTTCTTTGGCACTGATTTCTCTTTTTAAATGCTTTGCAAGCGCTTTCCTCTTTAAAACTTTTTCACAAAACCTTTTTGTGGGTCTCTTAGAATCAACCTCTCTATGGGTAGGAATACCGGCAGAGGTAAGGTTGCCTACAGTTGGATCTCCCCAGACCCCACGAAAGTGGAACCCATACTAGGAGGTGGTGGTGTTGTTGTTGATATGGAGTTAGCAACTGTAGTTTTTGCAGTGAAAATTTGGAGACATTACTTATATAGAGTACCATGCAAAACTAATACTGATCATCAAAGCTTGAAGTATATCTTCTCTCAAAAGAAGCTCAGTTGACATGAAATATCAGTTGCAACAGATCCAATGTCAATCAAGATAGAGGAATATTGTGGCAGATGCCTGAATAGGAAGGCACAACATACCTTGAACACTGTAGTGACTACTCGACTGAATCTCTTGAAAGAACTTGAGAACTTGGACATTCAATTAGTATCGCACAGGAAGGCGAATGTACAAATGCCGACACCTACCTTACAGTCCTCCTTAATGGAGGAAATTAGAGTAAATCAGCATGAAGATCCTAAGCTCCAAAGAATAAAGCAAAACCTTAAGAAAGGGATTCAATTTCAATGGATTTTGTCATGGGATTCCTTCCGATATAGTTTATGACCGAGATCAGAGATTTCAAGCCTGTTATGGCCAACAATTCAAAGAGCCTTTAAACCGAGATTGAACTTTTACAGTTCTTATCATCCTGAAACAGATGGGCAAGCATCTAAAAAATATCAATGGATCAACTCTTCTAAGTTGGAGCCTGTAGTACTTCATGACCTACGACCAATATTTGCATTTGAAGAAAGTATGGAACTCCCTGTAGTCAATGTTGTGGTAACACTAGCAGAGAATCCTTCGTTAAACATCAGGACAAAATGACAGCAGATGTTAAGCCAAAAATCATGCATGATTTTAATAATTATTTTGATTATATTATATATATTATTGTGTATAATTTACTTTATTTTATATGTTTTTCAGGTTAGTATTAATTAATAAAGAGGAGAAGAGAGGACGTTGAAGTTCGAGTTTTACACGCTTGGCTATAAAAACGGTCCAAAAATAATAATTATGGAGAGTATTATTTTCATAATTATTCAATTGGGCTAGGATTTCAAGAGTTGGTGAAGAGTTAGAAGTCTTGAGGGAGAAGAAATCTAAGGAAGAAAGGAAGAAGGAAACCATAATCACACCCCTCCTTCCTCTCCACCATAAATAACAACATCACCGTACCCATATTTTAGCATCATCCCCATCACATACACACTGCATGGCTGCCTAACCCCTCTTCCACTTGCCCACTCAGCTTTCTTCCTCCAAAAACCATCTTCACGCCTAGACACCACACCCCACGCCTATCTTCTTTCATTCTCCAACCCTTCTTCATCACCATCACGATCTATCATCATCATCGCCCCACCATCATCTTCAAATCCTCCTTTGATCCCTCACAGCAACTCCCTTCCCTTCAGCCATCCTCTCTATCATAGCACTCCTATTTTATGTTAATTTTTTTCCTTTGTCGTTTCATTAATTCGAACTCTTCATGTTATTAAACATGAAATATTTGATTTATCATTGTGATATTATTTTTAATATGAGTGAGTAATTTTTTTTATGTTTAGTATAATCTACTTGAAACCATGCTAAATTGATTATTTTGAAACAAGTTTCATGCTTTATTGCCTAGTTGATTCATATTCATGATTCTATAGCGATTAGCGTTTATCGTTTATGATATTCATGTTAGATTAATTAGAATGCATGCTAGTGAGTTTAATGCGATTTCGATTGATAGTTTAGAAGACTATAATGCATAAAAGTTATAGTTTTTTATGCTTAGGTATCACCCTAATTAATCATGGATGGCTCAAACCCATCTCTTTTAATTAGGTAATCGCTTTAGATCTTTGTTAAATCAATTTGCTGATAAATTGGTTACAAAGTATTAAATGATGTTTTTCTAATTCTTAATGCTCTAGTTTGATTAAAGTTTTGTGCTGGTGTGAGGGTTATCAAAACTAGTAGGGTTTATATTAGGGTTGAACCTAATTAAACTAGAATCTAAGGGAAAATGGGGAAAAACCGCTGGTAGATGTCTTCTACAGTTTAACTCATGAATGAAATTAACTTGTGTGTTAATGATAATTATTAATTTGCATGGTGGATTGAGATCATACTAAGTATTCTTCATAAATTTGACAACTTTTGATCATTATTTGTTGTTTAAAGTTAATTTGATTTGTTTATTAATTTTTGTTCTATTTTTAGCTTCAATATAATCTCAATCGACCCCCCCAAAGTATAGTCTTTTAGGAGTGTCTAGGTAATTTTTGATAGTTTATATTTTGATTTTTAGAGTGGTTATAATTTTAGAATGATTTATATTTAGTTTTAGTATTTAATTACCGGTTTGTTAGAAATTACACTAAAAATAGTTATTTTTGTTCTTTTTCCATTTTTATCAGTTCCTAGAGTTTATATAGTGTCCTATTATGCCCATATTTAATTTCGTAATTTTTGGAAGTTATTTGATAATTTTTCAGAATTATTTTGTGAACTTGACATGTGTAGGTTTTTAGGTTATTAATTCTAAAAATTTCGATTTTAATAGTTAAGTCACGATTATTAGGTATTGTTAAGTCCAGAAAATTGTGTCCTAGAATTAGGATAATTTTCTTGATTATTTTCGTATTTATATTTATGCAGATTATTTTATTTCAAATTTCAGATTTAATATTATGCACTGATATTCTGTGGTAATTTTTTGATTTGATTTTTCTGAAATTATTTGATACAATTGAGAAGTGATAAGCTTATATACCTGAAGAATAATATTTTAGGTTACTGTTTGGCATTTTTTAATATTTATTTTCTGATTATTATTTGCTGTTTTGATTTTAAATTAGAATTTCAGTTACTATTCTGTTTTTTCTTTTTCTAGATTATTTAGGAAAGCTTTTTACGGTTTTCTTTCCAGAATATAATCCAAAATATTCAGGAGCATCTTTGGGTGTTATTTCCAGATTTTTATTCATTAGATTTTAATTATTTTAGAATTATTAAGATTAGATTTAATAAATTGGATTAGTAAAATAATTTAGGATTAAGCTAGCCTTTTTAAAATAATCTTTCCTCGTGGATCGATCCCTACTTCCCTATGCTATAAAAAGTATTTAATAACCGAAGTAATGGTTAAATTTGTAGCTCTCGACAAGCTTAACAAATTTTGGCGCCGTTGCCGGGGAAAGAAAATTAAATTGCTAGTTTACTTCTATTTAATTTTACGACTTTTATTGTTTGGATTTTATTATTGCAGATCACCAGTAAGTCTTCAGGTTAAAGAGGTAAGCATGTCTACTCTTCGAGAACTTGCTGCTCCTAACTTAGAAACCCAACCAATGTCCATTACTTATGCTGTTTTAGATAAGCCTTTGAAATTAAACTCAGGATTTATTAATTTATTACCTAAGTTTCATGGATTGGCTGGAGAGGATCCCTATAGGCACATTAGTGAATTCCTTATTACCTGCTCTACTATGGTACCTGAAGGAATTCCTGAGGACCAAATTAGACTAAGGGTCTTTCCCTTTTCTTTGCTTGCTAATGCCAAGGACTGGTTATATTATATGCCTGCTGGATCTTTTTCTACATGGACTACATTGCATAAATCATTTTTTGAAAAGTTTTTTCCTGCATGCCGTATTGGATCTATTAGGATAGAAATATATGGAATCAAACAAATGAATGGAGAAACTTTTTGTGAGTATTGGGAAAGATTTAATAAGTTATGTGCTACTTGTCCCCAACATCAAATAACTGAACAACTGTTGATTTAATATTTTTATGAGGGTCTACTTCCTATGGATCGTAATATGGTTGATGCTGCTAGTGGAGGGGCTCTGGTTAACAAAACCCCAGTTGATGCTAGAAATCTATTTAATTTAATGGTCTAAAACACTCAGCAGTTTGGTGCTAGGGATTCACAAGTTAAAAGGGTAAATGAGATAGGGTCTAGTTCATCTCTGGAGAATCAGTTATCTCACATTACTGCTATGTTAAATAAGATTGTTACTGGTGGTATTCAAAAAGTAGTAATATGTGGTATTTGTTATCTCAAAGGGCATTCTACTGACGCATGTCCTACTCTACAAGAAGGTAATGTTAATGCTCTTTACCCTAACCAAAATCAAAGGAGGTATGATCCCTATTCGAATACTTATAATGAAGGATGGAGAGACCACCCTAACCTTAGGGATGGCCCTCAAAACAATCCACCTGGTTTAGACCAAACATTTCGTCAACCTTCTAATCAAGATAGGACCAACTTCCTACTAGAACAAGTCCTTAAGAAGATGGATGATAGGTTCCAAATTTTGGAGACAACTCCTAAGCAAGTTCAAGAGAAATAGACTGCAACTGATATCATAGTTAGTAACTTGCAGGCTCAAATGCAAAATAGGTTACCATCTCAGCCTTACCCTAACCCTAAGGAGAATGTTAGTGCCATAACACTTAGGAGTAGGAAATAGTTACAAGACCTTAAGAAGAGTAGAGAGGTTGAGCTTGAGTTAGAGGTCTAAGGAGCTAAACCAGAGTTAAATATAGATTCTAATCAAACTACTAGGGAAATAAGAGAGAAGAAAAGAGAACCTTATAAGCCAATTCCACCCTTTCCTAGTAGATTTCGAAGTCCCACTTCTAAGGTGAATGAGGCTAACCAAGAGATCTTGGAGACAGTAAAGAAGGCAGAGATCAACATACCTCTCCTTGATGCCATTAAACAGGTGCCTCGTTTTGCTAAGTTCTTGAAAGAATTATGTACTACTAAAAGAAAATTAGTAAGGAATGAAAAGGTGAGTATGGGGGAAAATGTGTCTTCTGTTTTTCAAAGAAAACTTCCCCCTAAGTGTCAAGACCCTTGTGTGTTTTATGTTCCTTGCAAAATAGGAAACCTTTGCTTTGATAAAGCTATGCTTGATTTAAGTGCCTCTATTAATGTTATGCCTAGATCTATTTATGACAAACTAAATCTAGGCGAATTAAAGAAAACTGGCATAGTAATTCAAGTAACTGATAGCAGCAATACTTATCCTGATGGAGTGTTAAAGGGTGTTTTAGTCCAAGTGAATGAACTTGTGTTTCCTGCTGATTTTTATGTGATGAACATGGGTGATGCATGTCATGATATTTCCATCTTACCAGGCTGGCCATTCTTGAAAACAGCTAGGACTAAAATTGATGTGCATAAAGGAACATTAACCATGGAATTTGATGGTGAAGTGATTAAATTTAATATTTTGATGCCATGAGATTCCCTGCTGATGTGAATTACGTATATGCACTTGATGTTGTTGATGAGTTGCCCCAAGATATTTATGACTTATCCAATGAAGATGAATTTTTGATTGTGCTTACTAAGAGTCTTGATCATGCTGAGTTTCAAAAAATGCCTTATCAGATCAATGATTATTTAGTAGAAGAGATCTAATTAAAGGATCCTGGAGCTTCATAAAGTCGAGCCAACGACTATAAACAAAGGCGCTGCTTGGGAGGCAATCCAATGTTTCTAGGGAAGTACCCATTTAATTTTGCTTTTATTTTCATTATTTCTATCTTTTTGCATGCATTAGGGACAATGCATGAACTAAGTGTGGGGGGGTGCATCCTGCATTTAATTCTTCCAGTTTTTATTCCTAAAAAAAAAAGTAGAAAATCGAAAAAAAAAAACAAAATTTTTTTCTTCTTATAAATAATGCATGATATGAGTGTATGCTAGGCTTGCTTATTTAGAAAAAAAAATTTTATTAGCTATTTTGTAGTTTACTCTTTTATAAGTGAAGACTTTTAAGCATGATAGTTATCCTTTAGAGAAGTTTGAATTGATCCTCATGCATCTTTTTAATAAGTAACTCTCTTGATTATCCATCTTATTTAGTCATGTAATATATCCGATTTAGAGGTAATAAAATGACATGTCCCATCTCCTAGACTATTGAGTTAGTTGAATAATTCATTAAAATTGTGATTTTACTTGTTTATTTTTCATACAGAGAAAGAAAAAAAAGAGAGTCAAAGTTGGGAATGATAAATACCCCTTTGAGGCATGCGCTACAGGGTGCTACCCTTTGAGGCAATACTGCCACTGGAAAGCTTGCTTCCCATACCAATGAGCCATTAAAATAAATAAAAGTAATGATGAAAATAAAATATTTGCTCCAGCACCTCTATTCGGGTGAGTGTGAAACAGAAAGTGTTTAATTTTTAAAGACCCTATATGGGCCTCGAATATGTGCGCAAGTGGAGTTTGACAAGAGAAGAAGAGAAGAGTAAATACAAGGCAAGTTAGAGTAAATTCAATAAGTTATTCTACCTAGTTCAATTGTCTCCATAGCCATGCCGTACCTCAATTTTTCCATCATAAATTTTTAGACCTCTTGATCGGTGTATGCATAATTAAAAAGAGATGGATAATTATTGATCTTGTTATATCATTATAGAAGCGTAGTGAGGTTGGATAATAAACTTTCTAAGGATAGTTGGATGTTTAGCAGGTATTCACTTATTGAAAGAAAAAAAAACTAATCAATTCAATAACACTGTTTTTTTTAAGCAAGCCAATGCCTAGTATGAATATCATAGTTATGCATGACTTTAGAACAAAGAAAGAGGGTAAGTTTTTAGGTCAAGGCTAAGATTTTTTTTGCACGAGAGCGTTCAAAGTCTAAGTGTGGGGGAATTTGTTAAGCCCAAAATCACGCATGATTTTAATAATTATTTTGATTATATTATATATACTATTGCGTCTAATTTACTTTATTTTATATATTTTTCAGGTTAGTATTAATTAATAAAGAGGAGAAGAGAGGACGTCGAAACTCTAGTTTCACACGCTTGACTATAAAGACGGTCCAAAAAATAATAATTATGGAGAGTATTATTTTCATAATTATTCAATTGGGTTAGGATTTCAAGAGTTGGTTGGTGAAGAGCTAGAAGTCTTGAGGGAGAAGAAATCTAAGGAAGAAAGAAAGAAGGGAACCCTAATCACACCCCTCCTTCCTCTCCACCATAAATAACATAATCACTGTACCCATATTTCAGCATCATCCCCATCACATACACATCGCACGGCTGCCTAACCCCTCTTCTACTTGCCCACTCAGCTTTCTTCCCCCAAAAACCATCCTCACGCCTAGACACCACACCCCACGCCTGTCTTCTTTCATTCTCCAATCCTTCTTCATCAACATCACGATCTATCATCATCATCGCCCCACCATCATCTTCAAATCCTCCTTTAATCCCTCACGGTAACTCCCTTCCCCTTCAGCCATCCTCTTCATCATAGTACTCCTATTTTATGTTAATTTTTTTCCCTTGTCGTTTCATTAATTCGAACTCTTCATGTTATTAAACATGAAATATTTGATTTATCATTGTGATGTTATTTTTAAAATGAGTGAGTAATTTTTTTATGCTTAGTATAATCTACTTGAAACCATGCTAAATTGATTATTTTGAAACAAATTTCATGCTTTATTGCCTAGTTGATTCATATTCATGATTCTATAGCGATTAGCGTTTATCGTTTATGATATTCGTGTTAAATTAATTAGAATGCATGCTAGTGAGTTTAATGTGATTTCGATTGATAGTTTAGAAGACTATAATATATAAAAGTTATAGTCTTTTATGCTTAGGTATCACCCTAATTAATCATGGATACCTCAAACCCATCTCTTTTAATTAGGTAATCGCTTTAGATCTTTGTTAAATTGATTTGCTGGTAAATTGGTTACAAAGTGTTAAATGATGTTTTTCTAATTCTTAACGCTCTAGTTTGATTAAATTTTTGCGCTGGTATAAGTTTTATCAAAACTAGTAGGGTTTACATTAGGGTTGGACCTAATTAAACTAGAATCTAAGGAAAAACGGGGAAGAACCGCTGGTAGATGTCTTCTACAGTTTAACTCATGAATGAAATTAACTTTTGTGTTAACGATGAATATTAATTCGCATGGTGGATTGAGATTATACTAAGTATTCTTCATAAATTTGACAACTTTTGATCATTATTTGTTGCTTAGAGTTAATTTGATTAGTTTATTAATTTTTTTTCTATTTTTAGCTTCAATATAATTTCAATCGACCCCCCCCCAAAGCATAGTCTCTTAGGAGTGTCTAGGTAATTTTTGATAGTTTAGATTTTTATTTTTAGAGTGGTTATAATTTTAGATTGATTTATATTTAGTTTTAGTATTTAATTACCGGTTTGTTAGAAATTAGACTAAAAATAGTTATTTTTGTTCTTTTTTGATTTCTATTAGTTTCAAGAGTTTATATATTGTCCTAGTCTGCCCACATTTAATTTCATAATTTTTGGAAGTTATTTGATAATTTTTCAAAATTATTTTGTGAAATTGATATGTGCAGGTTTTTAGGTTATTAATTCTGAAAATTTCAATTTTAATTGTTAAGTCACGATTATTAGGTATTGTTAAGTCCAAAAAATTGTGTCCTAGAATTAGGGTAATTTTCTTGATTATTTTCATATTTATATTTATGCAGATTATTTTATTTCTAATTTCAGATTTAATATTCTGCATTGATATTCTGTGATAATTTTCTGATTTGATTTTTCTGAAATTATTGGGATACAATTGAGGAGTGATAAGCTTATATACCTGAAGAATAATATTTTAGGCTACTGTTCGACATTTTTTAATTTTGATTTTCTTATTATTATTTGCTGTTTTGATTTTAAATTAGAATTTCAGTTACTATTCTGTTTTTTATTTTTCTAGATTATTTGGGAAAGCTTTTTTCTGTTTTCTTTAATATAATCCAAAATATTCAGGAGCATCATTGGGTGTTATTTCCAGATTTTTATTCATTAAATTTTACTTATTTTAGAATTATTAAGATTAGATTTAATAAATTGGATTAGTAAAATAATTTAGGATTAAGCTAGCCTTTTTGAAACAATCTTTCCTCGTGGACCGATCCCTACTTCCTTATGCTATAAAAAGTATTTAATAACCGAAGTAGTGCTTAAATTTGTAGCTTCCGACAAGCTTAACAGCAGGCATTGATAAAAAATCATCTTATGGGTCATGAATATCTTCTCCAGCATTTAATAAGGTGACACATGTTAGAAGATTCTTGAAAATATCCTATTGAAAGCGATAGAAATGCTATGTTGATAAAAGAAGGAAATTCCTGCACTTTCATGTATATAACAAGGTTTTTCAGAAAGGTTCATCAATTAAGGGTGTAAGAAAGTTTCACCATACCAGTTCATTGAAAGGTCGAATTCCATAACTTGTCCACCAAATCTGTATATATAATTCAAACATGTGCATAACATGCTCTGTAGTCCTTACCTTACAACTCCGGTAGTACATTTCAAATTCTGACCATGCTGTCATAATCAAATCCATTGCAATTATTGAGGGTCTTGTGTTTCAAGAACATCCAAGTCAGAAATTGCATCACAGGATTAAATAGTTAAGTATCAAGCAGATACCTTAAATCAAATTGCCTTGGGAAAATCATACCATCCCAAGAAGCTACTTGGGAAATTGAGCAAGAAGTGAAAGCCAAGTACTCTTATTTATTTGAAGTCACCTTGCACAATAGTCAAAGTTCATAAGTTTCGAGGACGAAACTCTTTAAAGGGGGAAAGCTGTAATAGCCCGACCCTAAATCATATTTATTTATTTAATTAAGCCACGTTATTCATTTTTCACATTCATTTATCTCGTCTAGTTATCCCGATTGGAAAAATTCATTTTGGGCCATACTTTGCAATTCGAATTGCATTTATCGAAAAAAATTTCGAAGAAATTGATATTAGGCCTCGATAATTATGATTTAAAAGATTAAGTTATTTTTCATGATATCACATTTAATTTCGAGCTACAGAAAATTTAATCGCGTACGGTTTAATTTTCTTTTGGGCCCAAATTAAGCCCAATTTTGGCCCAACAGGTTTCTAACCCATTTGCTTATCTAATTACCATCATTAGGCCTTAATTATCATTCGTAAAAGCTGATTTCTTGTGCTTAATTTTCATCCAAGTATTTATTTGCTTAAGTTTTATTTGCACCAAGCAATTTTTCAAGACACTTTCTCTCTCCTCTTCTCTCCTTCTTCTCTCAACCCCATGGCAGCAGCCCCTCTCTGCCCTATTATGGTGTTTTCCAGCCACTTTCTGGCAAGAATTTCAATCCCCAACCACATACCTCCACCGGCTATCATCTTCCACCCTCCAAATCACCAAATATCATCCCCATCTCCACTTGTTTTAAGCTCAAAGTAAGTGACTACAATCTTGTTCTTCAGATTAATGGTTTTTACTTCTTGTTTTGGTTGTTTTAATGATGGATCATGTTGTTTTGATTGAATTAAGAGTTATCTTGTGATGGATCATGATGGAGTTGAAGTTGAATTATGCTAAGGTTAGGGTTACTTCTTGATCATGCAAGTTTAGGGTGTAATGATAGATTTTGGCATTGGTAATGAATATCAAGATATTTATGCTGATTTATGTAAGTTAAAGAGTGATTTTAGTGGGTAGTTTTGAGAAGAAAAGATTGCAAATATGTGGTTATTGAGCTATCAATAGACCTGAAATAGGGGTCATTTTGAGAGAAAATTGGTATTACTTGGCACATCCAAAATTCATGCTTTTTGTCATAGTGCTAGCATGATGAGTTACCTTTCAATAGGCTTTGGAATTACTCAATTTTGAGCTGTGTGGACAAAGTTATGACCAATTTACTGAAGACTACGCAGAATACATTGAAACTGGGAATAGTTTTTAACAGTGAAATTTACGAAAAAACTGGCATTGATTGGCTTATTGACAATTTGTGCGTTTTAGTGTGTGGATAGATCAATGAGTTGGCTTTCACATGCCTTTTGAATCACCTTAATCTGAGTTCTGTGAAAAAAGCTATGGTTGTTTTGCTACAACTGCGCGGATTGAACTGAAATGGTGCACGTCTGTGTTCTACCCTAATTTTAGGGACTTTACTATGTGAATCATGCTTTGTGTCCTGAATAAAAGTTTTAGTGGACATTAGGAGCTTTTTATATTGGGGTTTTAAATCTTATTTAGAGGTCAAGAGTGAAAGATGTGGATTTTCTAGTGCAGACCATCAATCGATAATATGAGCGAATACAAAAGTCGTGACATTTGGAAATATTTTTAGAAGTTCTATACAATTATGGGTAAAAGGAAATTACAAAGTGTAGTGAGTTCAACAAGTTTGATTATGTACAGAAGCTTACTTGGGTTGAAAACTGAGTTAAATGAGTATGAAAATAAAATTTGGAAAGTGAGCAGAGTAATAACTCAAAATCAGTGTCCTGTGGACCAAGGTAAGGTGTTATATGAGCTTTTATGAACCTCACGGCACCCCTTATGGCATAAACCATTTGTCACCCATTTCAGAAGCATTACACTTTCCATTATCCATTTCAAAATATCAGAACTCATGTTTCAATTATATCAATTGAAATCTTTTATTAGCAGCTCAATCATTCCAATTGGTCTATTTTGTATCAGTTTGTTACATCAATAACCCTAACTAATTTATTTTTCAAATCATTTTGTTGTAACTTGCCTTATATTGAATCATTGGAATTGTAGTAAATTATATCGGTGAATATAGTTTACTAACTACATTTAAGTATAATTACATTTCTTTAGTAGAATCGGGGCCTAGTCTATTATTTTCCTTTGTGCATACGTATCATCAAGTGAAATATCATTTTAAAGACTTCAGGTACGTTTATTGCCTGTATCTTTAGAAATCAGCATGTATTTATCGAAATTGCAATGTTTTGGAAAGTAAATCAATGAATCAGTTTAATCAGTGATTTATCACATAATTAGTAATTCCATTAGTTATCAGTTACAGGGCATTACCCTTCAGTTACCCATGTAACTTCAGGCCAGGTCCCCCGATCGGCTTGGCAGGTGTACACTTATCTATAGATCGTAACAGTATCAAGGGGTTCACTATCAGATAATAACTAGCAATGCAGTTTTACATTACCTCATTCACTGTTTTAACTTAAAATGAATTGCAAAGCGGGCCCAACCAGTGTTTAAATGATCATTTAACAACTTAGGAATGCATGTACTGAGCTTCGGCTCACAGTTCAAAGTGCTTTTCATGTTTTGCTGTAGGCAAGTGCTTAGAGAATTGTCCTCATGCTGGCAAAGCAGCGGAAGAGGATACGTTGAGCAAGGAAATCTCAGCAGTGATACAGTATATGCATACTTTAAAGTTGTATTTTGAATTCTTCGGTGTATGAGGATGTAGATTACGTGGTGAATTATCTTACTATGGCTTATAAACCCTACATTGGTTAACGCTGGATTATGAATAGATGATGATGTGTGAATGTGTATGGTTGAGGTTATACTTAACTATATTAGTCCAGGACACATACTTCAAGTCTTATCCTTTAGGACGGTGATAACACCCCTATCATTGGATTTATCATATTACAATTAAGTGATTTATTAAGGAGAATATAAACTATGGAGCATGTTTAATTTGGAGGCATTACAGATTTAGTATCAGAGTCAGGTTAACATTTTCTTTATAGGATATAGAGTATGGAGTTAAGATACTGAGAAGTTGGTTAGTGAGGAATGAAGATTATTATGATATCATGGGAGATTTGTGACACTAGTAATGTCTCCCTATTTCACACATATTTTACTTATATATTCTTCCTTATCAGATGGGTCCATATAAAGTATATATAGTTTGATCTCAAGTAGCAGACTTGACGGAAATTTTGAATAACAAGTTGAAGGTGCTCTAATGCATTTAGGTAAGTGTGGTCATATGAGCCACCCATCTGAATAGTATATCGTCCTTTTCGGTGAATTTGTTTATTTTTGGGATGTAAACTCTTGTACTCCGGGCGTGTGGCCCGTAGAGTTGTGATCTCCGATGTGTAGCCGTTGAACTTGATTTGATATCCTTTTATACTTCTATTCAATGCAGGGGATGTGATGTAAGGCTTTAAGCCTGAAAAATGGCCAGTTTACAGGCGAAACTCTGTCCGTTTCGCCCCAGAAATTTAGGAATCACTAACACTCCTAGCCCTAGGGTTGGGGGTTGCTACAAATGTATCCTATAAAAGGCCTTTGACTCATTTTGAGGTTAAATGTGCCCTATGAAAGACCCTTGACTCATTTTGAGGTTAAATGCATAGGGAAAACCAAGTATGGGCGGAATATACAAGTTCAAGCAACTTGGCACTTTTGATCAGTGCACAAGGACTGGCCTTGAAGTAACTTTTGTCTGTAATCAATATGATTTACACAAGGGTTTTCCATCCTAACTTTAAGTTTAAGGAGATATCTTTCATATGAAACAAGTTTCAAGTGGATTAGAGGTCATTTGGTTATTCAAAACTATTAGACAAGTCAAAGTCTGCAAATCGGGCATAATCCTAATGCACAAGGTTGGAGTTTAGTCCACTTGCAGTCTATGCATTCTATCAGATCGAGATGTTTTAGTTAGTTTATGTCAAAGTACAAAAAGTAAGTTTTCCAAAGACCCATATTACAGCACATTTGGAGACCAGTGGTTAACGAAATTTAGCCTAGAAATGTGATGGTACAAACTGTTTAAGTCAGTGGATACATACAATTTTGAGCTTATATTTCCTCATCATATGGGTGCCATTTTGTGTGCTTCCTGAATCTAAGTGGCAATTACTTCAATATGCCTCATTGATTGTAGATATTTTCTTCTGTAACCAAGAATCTCATCTAGGCGAGCTATAAGGGGGTTCTTGGTGTAGTATCCCCTGAATTGTAGGATTTCGAAGAGGCTTATTCTGTGGTACATAAGTTTGAAATCATTGACTACAGACTATTCCATATAAGAGAAACCAATGACACTTTAAAGAGACATTTTGCTTCAATCCAATGCAATTCAAGACTTGCTTAAATTGCCCAAACCCTTGTGCACAGTCCATTGACCCCGCCTCTATCTGTGAAGTAGGCATTACTCTTGAAAATATTTCACTGCACCTTCAGGTAACATACCATCTACCATTCCTTGCTGGATTATCAACTGTTGGATGCTCTTCACTTCGATCAGGAGCTTCATCTTTTATCTTTATGGCATCTCCCCATCAAATTGCATTGTCATTCACTCTCATGTTACATCTTCATCAGTTCTGGTCACTTTTTCCTCTTTTGAGAGCCCAATTGCTGCCAGTAGCTGGATTACGATTGGGTTGCACCCATGTCAATGGATGATAATTTTGTAGCACACCTGAATAGATGGTAGATCTTAGCTATGCTTTGTATAAAGGTTGGTTATTATCAAACTTGTGAAATCCATTGCCAAAGGGAACGCAATGTGTCTACCTTTTTTGCTGATCCAACCTCAGTTTTCTATTGAAGATCACTTGTATAAAGCTAAAATTTGACAATCAAAATCTTTGCCATGCATTTGGATTGTGTCAATGAGAAATTTTAATGAGTTACGGCCCATTGGACAAATGTCTTCAACTGATTCATACTAAAGCACTCTAGAGTGAATGTATGACCCAGTGGAACCTTTTCACTGTAGTAGAGGTTCCAGAGGATAATAGGTGAACATTGAAACATTTTATCTAATGGGTGAAACCGACATTTAGTGGAACACTCTTACGAATAGGCTCTTAGGGCATGACTTCATTTGGAGCCGATTTGTGAAAGAACTAAGTACACCGCTTCGGATTGCTAAGTGGGAACTAACCAATGCACGTGGTGTGGTAGCCCAGATCACTTCATTGTTGCCTATTCCCGAAAGCTGAAAGCGATAGGAAGGGCTCTAACCTTCAAGGCCCGCAGCTGTAGGAAGGTCTTATATGTTGAGTAAGAAAGAAGACGCCAGCTTTGGTTCAGTAGTTACGGGAACTCTATTTCAATTTTGAAGCCCTTTTGTGTATTGCTTGCTTCAGTTGCCACTCATTCATTTATATTCACCTGATCTACCATGCAAGTGAACCTTGAAAATAAGTAGGCAGAAACCAATTATAGAATTAAGTTATCCAACGACTCTAGAGTTGAGTGTTCTACCTCTCACAAATTTATTTCAATCACTATTGGTGGGATAGTTTACCCTGGAGTTTTGATTCAATTTAACTCGTCAGACTTTGATATCATTCCGAAAATGAGCTGGTTGTGCACTTATGAGGTCAAGATAGATTGTTAGAACCCTAAGGTTATTTCAAGAGATGAACAAGGGAGAGAGATATGTTTCATGGTCACAGAAACGAAAAACCTTGTCCTTTAAATTCTGTTATGGAAATAAGTGAGCTCTTATGTCAAGGATAAGTTGTGTATTGGTGTTATATTATTAACATTCATCCTAAGGAAGGAAAAAGTAGAAGATATCCCTATAGTTTGTGAGTCCATAGATGTTTTCCTGAAGAATTACTAAGAGTGCCCTGCAAAGAGAAATTGATTATGAGATTGAATTAATCCCTGATGCTCAATCTATCTCCAAAACCTCATATCTTATGGCCCCAATTGAGCTTAAAGAACTGAAGTTTCAGTTAGATGAGCCATTACAGAAAGTACTTATTAGATCATCCAAATGATCCTCAATGGGACGCCTAGTTTTAATTGTAAAGAAGAACGATGAAACCTTGTGGCTATGTATTGTTTCATGGAGCTTAACACGATCCCCATCAAAAATAAATAAATAAATAAATACTGATCGCCCCAAGTAGGTGACTTATTTGCTCAACTGTAAAGACCATGAGTCGTATCTCAGATTGATTTGAGGGCAGGGTGTCATCAACTTAGGATTATACCTAAAGATATTACCAAAACCGCACTACGGACCATGTTTGGGTCATGATGAGTTCACTGTGAAGCCTTTTGGCTTAACCAATGGCCCTGCGGCCTTTACAGATCTTATGAATAGAGTTTCAGACCATATCTAGATAAGTTATGATGGTGTTTATAAAAGATATTTTGAAATACTCCACAGACAAAGAGGAGCATACTGTTCATTTGAGGACACTGTTACAGACCTTAAGGGAGCATCAATTATATAGCAAATACAAGAAACATGAGTACTGGTTAGAAGCAAATGTATTTTTGGAACATATGGTTCTATAGGAAGAGATAAGATTGAATTACAAAAGGTCAACGTAGTTACAAAGTGCTCAAGACCCACCAATGCATTGAGATTAGAAGCCGTTTGAGTTTAGTAGGGAATCATTGAGTTCAGGAAAGATTTGACAAATATTGTACTCCCTTACCAATTTGTTGAAGAAAGCTATAAAGTTAGCAAGAAGTTAAACTGGTGGCTTATGCCTCCTAACAACTCAAGCCTTATGAGAAGGATTACCTACCCATGATATAGAGTTAGCAGCTGTAGTTTTTGTGGTGAAAATTTGGAGACATTACTTATATAGAGTACCATGTAAAATCAATGCTGATCATCAAAGCTTGAAGTATATCTTCTCTCAAAAGAAGCTCAGTCGATATGAAACATCAGTTGTGGCAGATCCAATGTCAATCAAGATAGAGGAATATTGTGGCAGATGCCTGAATAGGAAGGCATAGCATACCTTGAACACTGTAGTGACTACTCGACCGAATCTCTTGAGAGAACTTGAGAACTTGGACATTCAATTAGTGTCGCACAGGAAGGCGAATGTACAAATACGGACACCTACCTCACAGTCCTTCCTAATGGAGGAAATTAGAGTAAATCAGCATGATGATCCTAAGCTCCAAAGAATAAAGCAAAATCTTGATAAAGGGATTTAATTTCAATGGATTTTGTCATGGGATTTTCTCAGATATAGTGTATGACCGAGATCAGAGATTTCAAGCTTGTTATGGCCAACACTTCAAAGAGCCTTTAAACCGAGATTGAACTTTTACAGTTCTTATCATCCTGAAACAGATGGACAAGCATCTAAAAAATATCAATGGATCAACTCTTCTAAGTTGGAGCCTGCAGTACTTCAAGACCTACGACCAATATTTGCATTTGAAGAAAGTATGGAACTCCCAGCAGTCAACGTTATGATAGCACTAGCAGAGAACCTTTCATTAAGCACAGGACAAAATGACGGTAGACATTGACAACAAATCATCTTATGGGTCATGAAGATCTTCTCCAGCATTTAATAAGGTGACACACGTTAGAAGATTCTTGAAAATATCCTATTGAAAGCGATAGAAACGCTATGTTGATAAAAGAGGAAAATTCCTGGAGTTTCATGTACATAACAAGGTTTTTTAGAAAGGTTCGTCAATTAAGGGTGTAAGAAAGTTTCACCGTACTAGTTCATTGAAAGGTCAAATTCCATAACTTATCCACCAGATCTGCCTCTATAACTCAAACATGTGCATAATATGTTTCGTGTTCCTACAACTTAGATAGTACATTTCAAATTCTAACCATGCTGTCATAATCAAATCCATTGCAATCATTGAGGGTCTTGTGTTTGAAGAACATCCAAGTCAGATATTGGATCACAGGATTAAACAGTTAAGTATCAAGCAGATACCTTCAATGGAATTGCCTTGGGGAAATCATACCTTCCCAATAAGCTACTTGGGAAACTGAGCAAGAAGTGAAAGCCAAGTACTCTTATTTATTTGAAGTCACCTTGCATGATAGTCAAAGTTCATAAGTTTTGAGGATGAAACTCTTTAAAGGGGGAAGGCTGTAATAGCCCGACCCTAAATCATGTTTATTTATTTAATTAAGCCATGTTATTCATTTTTCACATTCATTTATCTTATCCAGTTATCCCAATTGGGAAAATTCATTTTGGGCCATACTTTGCAATTCTAGTTTCATTTACCGAAAAAAAATTTCGGAGAAATTCATATTAGGTCCGATAATTATGATTTAAAAGATTAAATTATTTTTCATTATATCACATTTAATTTCGAGCTACGGAAAATTTAATCGTGTACGGTTTAATTTTCTTTCGGGCCCAAATTTAACCCAATTTTGGCCCAACAGGTTCTAACCCATTTGCTTATCTAATTACCATCATTAGGCCTTAATTATCATTCGCAAAAGCTGATTTCTTGTGCTTAATTTTCAGCCAAGTATTTATTTGCTTAAGTTTCATTTGCACTATGCAATTTTTCAAGACACTTTCTCTCTCCTCTTCTCTCCTCCTTCTCTCTACCCCATGGCAGCAGCCCGTCCCTGCCCTATTATGGTGTTTTCCGGCCACTTTCCAACAAGGATTTCAATCCGACCAACTTCCCTCCGCCGGCTATCGTCTTCCACCCTCAAAATCACCAAATATCATCTCCATCCCCACTTGTTTCAAGCTCAAAGTAAGTGACTACAATCTTGTTCTTTGGATTAATGGTTTTTACTTCTTGTTTTGGTTGTTTTAATGATGGATCATATTGTTTTGATTGAATTAAGAGTTATCTTGTGGTGGATCATGATGGAGTTGAAGTTGGATTATGCTAGGGTTAGGGTTACTTCTTGATCATGCAAGTTTAGGGTATAATGATGGATTTTAGCATTGGTAATGAATATCAAGATGTTTATGCTGATTTATGTAAGTTAAAGAGTGATTTTAGTGGTGGTTATATGAAGAAGATATTGCAAATATGTGGTTATTGAGTTGTCAATAGACCTGAAATAGGGGTCAATTTGAGAGACCATTGGTATTACTTGGCAGATCCAAAATTCATGAGTTTTGGTGCACTGCTATCTAGATGAGTTAGCTTCCAATAGGCTTTGGAATTACTCAATTTTGAGTTGTGTGGACAAAGTTATGACCAATTCACTGAAGACTATGCAAAATACATTGAAACTGGAAATAATTTTAAACGGTGGAATTTACAAAAAAACTGGTATTGATTGGCTTACTGAAAATTTGTGCTTTTTGGTGTGTG
Organism: Carnegiea gigantea; assembly: GCA_029747015.1. NCBI lineage: Eukaryota > Viridiplantae > Streptophyta > Magnoliopsida > Caryophyllales > Cactaceae > Carnegiea > Carnegiea gigantea. Next base: position 89,285 of record JAKOGI010002312.1, read on the forward strand.
GATAGATCAATGAGTTAGCTTTCACATGCCTTTTCAATCACCTTAATCCGAGTTCTGTGGAAAAAGCTATGGTCGTTTTGCTACGACTGTGCGGATTGAACTGAAATGGTGCATGTCTGTGTTCTACCCTAATTTTAGGGACTTTACTATGTGAATCATGCTTTGTGTGCTAAATAAAAGTTTTAGTGGGCATTAGGAGCCTTTCATATTGGGGTTTTACATCTTATTTGGAGGTTAGAAGTGAAAGATATGGATTTTCTAATGCAGACCATCAATCGATAATATGAGTGCATACAAAAGTCGTGACATTTGGAAATATTTTTAGAAGTTCTATATAATTATGGGTATTGCAAGAAAATTACAAAGTGTAGTGAGTTCAACAAGTTTGATTATGTACAGAAGCTTACTTGGGTTGAAAACTGAGTTAAATAAGTATGAAAATACAATTTGGGAAGTGAGCAGAGTAATAACTCAAAATCAGTGTCCTTTGGACCAAGTTAGGGTGTTATGTGAGCTTTTATGAACCTCACAGCACCCCTTATGGCATAAACCATTTGTCACCTATTTCAGAAGTATTAACCATTCTATTACCCATTTCAGAAGCATCACACTTTTCATTATCCATTTCAAAATATCAGAACTCACATTTCAATTATATCAATTGAAATCTTTTATTAGTAGCTCAATCATTCCAATTGGTCTATTTTGCATCAGTTTATTGTATCAATAACCCCAACGGATTTATTTTTCAAATCATTTTGTTGTAACTTGCCTTATATTGAATCATTGGAATTATAGTAAATTATGTCGGTGAACATGGTTTACTAACTACATTTACCTATAATTACATTTCTTCAGCAGAATCAGAGCCTAGTCTATCATTTTCCTTTGTGCATACGTATCATCAAATGAAATATCATTTTAAAGACTTCAGATACGTTCATTGCCTGTATCTTTAGAAATCAGCATGTATTTATCGAAATCGTAATGTTTTGGTAAGTACATCAATGAATCAGTTTAATCAATAATTTATCACATAATTAGTGACCCCATCAGTTATCAGTTACAAGGCATTGCCCTTCAATTACCCGCGCAGCTTCAGGCCAGGTCCCCTGGTCGGTTTGGCAGGTGTACACTTATCCATAGATCGTAACAGTATTAAGGGGTTCACTATCAGATAATAACTAGCAATGCAGTTTTACACCACCTCATTCAGTGTTTTAATTTAAAATGAATTGCAAAGCAGGCCCAACCAGTGTTTAAATGATCATTTAACAATTCAAGAATGCATGTACTGAGCTTCGGCTCACAGTTAAAAATGTTTTTCATGTTTTGTTTTAGGCAAGTGCTTAGAGAATTGTCCTCATGCTAGCAAAGCAGCGGAAGAGGATAAGTTGAGCAAGGAAATCTCAACAGTGATACAGTATATCCATACTTTAAAGTTATATTTTAAATTCTTCGGTGCATGAGGATGTAGATTACATGATGAATTATCTTACTATGGTTTATAAACCTTACATTGGTTAACGCTAGATTATGAATGGATGATGATGTGTGAATGTGTATGGTTGAGGTTATGCTTAACTATATTAGTCCAGGACACATACATCAAGCTTTATCCTTTGAGATGGCGGTAACGCCCCTATCATTGGATTTATCATATTACAATTGAGTGATTTATTAAGGAGAATATAAACAATGGAGCATGTTTAATTTGGGGGCGTTACAGATTTAGTATCAGAGTCAGGTTAAGATTTTCTTTATGGGATATAGAGTATGGAGTTAAGATACTGAGGAGTTGGTTAGTGAGGAATGAAGATTACTATGATATCATGGGAGATTTGTGGCACTGGTAATGTCTCCCTATCTCACACATATTTCACTCGTATATTCTTCCTTGTCAGATGGATCCATATAAAGTATATATAGTTTGATCTCAACTACCAGATTTGACGGAGATTTTGAATAACAAGTTGAAGGTGCTCCAATGCATTTAGGTAAGTATGGCTATATGAGCCACCCATCTAAATGGTATATCGTCCTTTTAGCTGAATTTGTTTATTTTTGGGATGTGAACTCTTATACTCCGGGCGTGTGACCCATAGAGTTGTGATCTCCGGTGTGTAGCCGTTGAACTTGATTTGATATCCTTTTATACTTCTATTCAATGCAGGGGATGTGATGTAAGGTTTTAAGCCTAGAAAATGGCCAGTTTACAGGCGAAATTCTGTCCGTTTCGCCCCAGAAATTTAGGAATCACTAGCACTCCTAGCCGTAGGTTGGGGGTTGCTACAAATGTGCCCTATGAAAGGCCCTTGACTCATTTTGAGGTTACATGCGTAGGGAAAACCAAGTATGGGCGGAATACACAAGTTCAAGCAACTTGGCAGTTTTGATCAGTGCACAAGGACCGACCTTGAAGTAACTTTTATCCATGATCAATATGATTTATGCAAGGGTTCTCCATTCCAACTTTAAGTTTAAGGAGATATCTTTCATATGAAACAAGTTTTAAGTGGATTAGAGGTCATTTGGTTATGTAAAACTATTAGACAAGTCAAAATCTACAAATTGGGCAGAATCCTAATACACAAGGTCGGAGTTTAGTCCACTTGCAGCCTATGCATTCCATCAGATAGAGATATTTTAGTTAGTTTATGTCAAAGTACAAAAAGTAAGCTTTCCAAAGACCCATATTGCAGCACATTTAGAGGCTAGTGGTGAATGAAATTTATCCTAGAAGTCTGATGGTACAAACTGTCCAAGTCAGTGGATACATACAATTTTGAGCTTATATTTCCTCATTATATGGGTGCCATATTGTGCGCTTCCCGAATCCAAGTGGCAATTACTTCAATATTACTCATTGATTGCAGATATTTTCTTCTGTAATCAAGAATCTCATCTAGCCGAGCTATAAGGGGGTTCTTGATGTAGTATCCCCTGAATTGTAGGATTTCAAAGAGGCTTGTTCCATGGTATATAAGTTTAAAACCATTAACTATAGACTATTCCATATGAGAGAAACTAATGACACTTTAAAGAGAAGTTTTGCTTCAATCTAATGCAATTTAAGACTTGCTTAAATTGCCCAAATCCTTGTGCACAGTCCATTGACCCCACCTCTATCTGTGAAGTAGCCATTACTCTTGAAAATATTTCACTGCACCTTCGGGTAACATACCATCTACCATTGTCCTTGTTGGATTAACAACTGTTGGATACTTCTCACTTTGACCAGGGGCTTCATCTTTTGCCTTTATGGCATCTCCCCATCAAATTGCATTGTCATTCACTCTCATGTTACATCTTCATCAGTTCTGGTCACTTTTTCCTCTTTTAAGAGCCCAATTACTGCTAGTAGCTGGATTATGATTAAGTTACACCCATGTCAATAGATGATAATTTTGTAGCACGCCTGAATAGAAGGTAGATCTTAGCTACACTTTGTATAAAGGTTGGTTATTATCAAACTTGTGAAATCCATTGCTAAGGGGAACGCAATGTGTCTACCTTTTTGACTGATGTAACCTCAGTTTTCTGTTGAAGATCACTTGCATAAAGCTAAAGTTTGACAATCAAAATCTTTGCCATGCATTTGGATTGCGTCAATGAGAAATTTTAATGAGTCACGGCTCATTAGACAAATGTCTTCAACTGATTCATACTAAAGCACTCTAGAGTGAACGTATGACCCACTGGAACCTTTTCACTGCAGTAGAGGTTCCAAAGGATAATAGGTGAACATTAAAACATTTTATCTAATGAGTGAAACCGATATTTGGTGGAACACTCTTACGAATAGGCTCTTAGGGTATGACTTCATTTGGAGCCGATTTGTGAAAGAACTAAGTACACCGCTCCGGATTGCTAAGTGAGAACTAACCAATGCACATGGTGTGGTAGCCCAGAGCACTTCATTGCTGCCTGTTCCCGAAGGCTAAAAGCGATAGGAAGGGCTCTAACCGTCAAGGCCCGCAGCTATAGGAAGGGCTTATATGTTGAGTAAGAAAGAAGCCGCCAGCTTTGGTTCAGTAGTTATGAGAACTCTATTTCAATTTTGAAGCCCTTTTGTATATTGCTTGCTTCAGTTGCCACTCAGTCATTTATATTCACCCGATCTGCCATGCAAGTGAACCTTGAGAATAAGAAGGCAGAAACCAATTATGGAATCAAGTTATCCAACGACTCTAGAGTTGAATGTTCTACCTCTCACAAATTTGTTTCAATCACGATTGGTGGGATAGTTTTCCCTGGACTTTTGATTCAATTTAACTCGTCAAACTTTGATATCATTCTGAAAATGAGCTGGTTGTGCACTTATGAGGTCAAGATAGATTGTTAGGACCCTAAGGTTATTTCAAGAGATGAACAAGGGAGAGAAGTATGTTTCATGGTCACAGAAAGGAAAAAACTTTGTCCTTTAAATTCTGTTATGAAAACAAGTGAGCTCTTATGTCAAGGATAAGTTGTGTATTAGTGTTATACTATTAACATTCATCCTAAGGAAGGAAAAAGTAGAAGATATCCCTATAGTTTGTGAATCTATAGATGTTTTCCTGAAGAATTACCAAGAGTGCTCTGCAAAGAGAAATTGATTACGAGATTGAATTAATCCCTAATGCTCAATCTATCTCCAAAATCTCATATCTTATGGCCCCAATTGAGCTTAAAGAACTGAAGTTTCAGTTAGATGAGCCATTACAGAAAGTATTTATGAGATCATCCAAATGTTCCTCAATGGGACGCCTAGTTCTAATTGTAAAGAAGAAGGATGAAGCCTTGTAGCTATGTATTATTTCATGGAGCTGAACACCATCCCCATCAAAAAAAAATAAATAAATGAATATCCATCGCCCTAAGTAGGTGACTTATTTGCTCAACTGTAAAGAACATGAGACGTATCTCAGATTGATTTGAGGTCAGGGTACCATTAACTTAGGATTATACCTGAAGACATTACCAAAACCGCACTACGGACCATGTTTGGGTCATGATGAATTCACTGTGAAGCCTTTTGGCTTAACCAATGGCCCTGCAGCCTTTACAGATCTTATGAATAGGGTTTCAGACCATATCTAGACAACTTATGATGGCGTTTATAAAAGATACTTTGAAATACTCCAAAGACAAAGATAAGCATACTGTTCATTTGAGGACACTGCTACAGACCTTGAAGGAGCATCAATTACATAGCAAATACGAGAAGCATGAGTACTGGTTAGAAGCAAATGTATTTTTGGAACATATGGTTCCAAAGGAAGAGATAAGATTGAATTGCAAAAGGTTAACGGAGTTACAAAGTGCTCAAGACCCACCAATGCATTGAGATTAGAAACCGTTTGAGTTTAGTAGGGAATCATCGAGTTCAGGAAAGATTTGACAAATATTGTACTCCCTCACCAATTTGTTGAACAGAGCTATAAAATTAGCAAGAAGTTAAACTGGTGTCTTATGCCTTCCAACAACTCAAGCCTTATGAGAAGGATTACCTACCCATGATATGGAGTTAGCAGCTGTAGTTTTTGCAGTGAAAATTTGGAGACATTACTTATATAGAGTACCATGCAAAATCAATACTGATCATCAAAGTTTGAAGTATATCTTCTCTCAAAAGAAGCTCAGTCGACATGAAACATCAGTTGTGGCATATCCAATGTCAATCAAGATAGAGGAATATTATGGTAGATACCTGAATAGGAAGGCACAAAATACCTTGAACACTGTAGTGACTACTCGACTGAATCTCTTGAGAGAACTTGAGAACTTGGACATTCAATTAGTGTCGCACAGGAAGACGAATGTACAAATGCCGATACCTACCTTACAGTTCTCCCTAATGGAGGAAATTAGAGTGAATCAGCATGATGATCCTAAGCTCCAAAGAATAAAGCAAAACCTTGAGAAAAGGATTCAATTTCAATGGATTTTGTCATAGGATTCCCTCAGATATAGTGTATGACCGAGATCAGAGATTTCAAGCCTGTTATGGCCAACACTTCAACGAGCCTTTAAACCGAGATTGAACTTTTACAGTTCTTATCATCCTGAAACAGATGGGCAAGCATCTAAAAAATATCAATGGATCAACTCTTCTAAGTTGGAGCCTGTAGTACTTCATAACCTACGACCAATATTTGCATTTGAAGAAAGTATGGAACTCCCAGCAGTCAACGTTGTGATAGCACTAGCAGAGAACCCTTCATTAAACATCAGGACAAAATGATGGCAGACATTGACAACAAATCATATTATGGGTCATGAAGATCTTCTCCAGCATTTAATAAGGTGATACATGTTAGAAGATTCTTGAAAATATCCTATTGAAAGCGATAGAAACGCTATGTTGATAAAAGAAGGAAATTCCTGGACTTTCATATATATAATAAGGTTTTTCAGGAAGGTTCATCAATTAGGGGTGTAAGAAAGTTTCACCATACCAGTTTATTGAAAGGTCGAATTCCATAACTTGTCTACCAGATCTGCCTGTATAACTCAAACATGTGCATAACATGTTTCGTATTCCTTATCTTACAACTCAGGTAGTACATTTCAAATTCTGACCATGCTCTCATAATCAAAGCCATTGCAATCATTGAGGGTCTTGTGCTTCAAGAACATCCAAGTCAGATATTGTATCACAGGATTAAACAGTTAAGTATCAAGCAGATACCTTAAATCAAATTGCCTTGGGCGAATCATACCTTCCTAAGAAGCTACTTGGGAAACTGAGCAAGAAGTGAAAACCAAGTACTCTTATTTATTTGAAGTCAGCTTGCATGATAGTCAAAGTTCATAAGTTTCGAGGACGAAACTCTTTAAAGGGAGAAGGCTGCAATAGCCCGACCTTAAATCATATTTATTTATTTAATTAAGTCATGTTATTTATTTTTTACATTTATTTATCTCATCTAGTTATCCCGATCGGGAAAATTTATTTTGGGCCCTACTTTGCAATTCGAGTTTCATTTACTGAAAAAAATTTCAGAGAAATTGATATTAGACTTCGATAATTATGATTTAAAAGATTAAATTATTTTTCATGATATCACATTTAATTTCGAGCCACGGAAAATTTAATCGCGTACGGTTTAATTTTCTTTCGGGCCCAAATTAAGCCCAATTTTGGCCCAACTGGTTCCTAACCTATTTGGTTATCTAATTACCACCATTAGGCCTTAATTATTATTCGCAAAAATTGATTTCTTGTGCTTAATTTTTAGCCAAGTATTTATTTGCTTAAGTTTCATTTGCACTAAGCAATTTTTCAAGACACTTTCTCTCTCCTCTTCTCCCCTCCTTCTCTCTAGCCCATGGCAGCAGCCCCTCCCTGCCCCATTATGGTGTTTTCCGATCATTTTCGGGCAGGGATTTCAATCCTGACCAACCTCCCCCCACCGGCTATCATTTTCCACCCTCAAAATCACCAAATATCATCTCCATCTCCACTTGTTTCAAGCTCAAAGTAAGTGACTACAATCTTGTTCTTTGGATTAATGGTTTTTACTTCTTGTTTTGGTTATTTTAATGATGGATCATGTTGCTTTGATTGAATTAAGAGTTATCTTGTGATGGATCATGATGGAGTTGAAGTTGGATTATGCTAGAGTTAGGGTTACTTCTTGATCATGCAAGTTTAGGGTGTAATGATAGATTTTGGCATTGGTAATGAATATCAAGACATTTATGCTGACTTATGTAAGTTAAAGAGTGATTTTAGTGGATGGTTATGTGAAGAAAAGATTGCAATGTGGTTATTGAGCTGTCAATAGACCTAAAACAGAGGCCATTTTGAGAGAAAACTGGTATTACTTGGCACATCCAAAATTCATGATTTTTGGTGTATGCTAGCTTGATGAGTCACCTTTCAATAGGCTTTGGAATTACTCAATTTCGAGTTGTGTGGATAACGTTATGACCAATTTACTAAAAATTATGCATAATACATTGAAATTGGGAATAGTTTTGAACAGTGGAATTTATGAAAAAACTGGCATTGATTAGATCATTGAAAATTTGTGCTTTTTGGTGTGTGGATATATCAATGAGTTAGCTTTCACATGCCTTTTGAATCACCTTAATCCGAGTTCTGTGGAAAAAGGTATGGTTATTTTGCCACGACTGCACGAATTGAACTGAAATGGTACACGTCTATGTTCTACCCTAATTTTAGAAATTTTACTATGTGAATCATGCTTTGTGTCCTAAATAAAAGTTTTAGTGGACATTAGGAGCTTTTCACATTGGGATTTTACATCTTATTTGGAGGTCAGGAGTGAAAGATATGGATTTTCTAATGCAGACCATCAATCAGTAATATGAGTGAACACAAAAGTCGTGACATTTGGAAATATTTTTAGAAGTTCTATATAATTATGGGTATTGCAAGGGAAATTACAAAGTGTAGTGAGTTCAACAAGTTTGATTATGTACAAAAGCTTGCTTGGGTTGAAAACTGAGTTAAATAAGTATGAAAATACAATTTGGGAAGTGAGCATAGTAATAACTCAAAATCAGTGTCCTTCGAACCAAGTTAAGGTGTTATATGAGCTTTTATGAACCTAACAGCACCCCTTATGGCATAAACCATTTGTCACCCATTTCAGAAGTATAACCATTCTATTATCCAATTCAGAAATATCACACTTTCCATTATCCATTTCAAAATATCAGAACTCATATTTCAATTATATCAATTGAAATCTTTTATTAGCAGGTTAATTATTCCAATTGGTTTATTTTGTATCAGTTTGTTGTATCAATAACCCTAACTGATTTATTTTTCAAATCATTTTATTGTAACTTGCCTCATATTGAATCATTGGAATTGTAGTAAATTATGTCGGTGAACATGGTTTACTAACTACATTTACCTATAATTACATTTCTTTAACAGAATCGGGGTCTAGTCTATCATTTTCCTTTGTACATACGTATTATCAAGTGAAATATTATTTTAATGATTTTAGGTACGTTCATTGCCTGTATCTTTAGAAATCAGCATGTATTTATCGAAATTATAATGTTTTGGAAAGTACATCAATGAATCAGTTTAATCAATAATTTATCACATAATTAGTGACCCCATCAGTTATCAGTTACAAGGCATTGCCCTTCAATTACCCGAGCGACTTCAAGCCAGGTCCCCTAGTCGGTTTGGTAGGTGTACACTTATCCATAAATCGTAACAGTATCAAGGGGTTCACTATCAGATAATAACTAGTAATGCAGTTTTACATCATCTCATTCACTGTTTTAACTTAACATGAATTGCAAAGCGGGTCCAACCAGTGTTTCAATGATCATTTAATAATTCAGAAATGCATGTACTGAGTTTCGGCTCACAGTTCAAAATGTTTTCCATGTTTTGTTTAAGGCAAGTGCTCAGAGAATTGCCTTCATGCTAGCAAAGCAGCAGAAGACGATAAGTTGAGCAAGGAAATCTCAGCAGTGATACAATATATGCATACTTTAAAATTGTATTTTGAATTCTTCGGTGTATGAGGATGTAGATTACATGGTGAATTATCTTACTATTGTTTATAAACCTTACATTGGTTAGTGCTGGATTGTGAATGGATGATGATGTGTGAATGTGTATGGTTGAGGTTATGCTTAACTATATTAGTCCAGGACACATATTTCAAGCCTTGTCCTTTGGGACGACAGTAACGCCTCTATCATTAGATTTATCAGATTACAATTGAGTGATTTATTAAGAAGAATATAAACAATGGAACATGTTTAATTTGGGGGCGTTACAGTAATGGGCCGACTCGCGTTCGTGTTAGGATCGATCTCCTAATAAAGTGTACCAAATTAGATAATGGTAAGTTAGTTAACATGCTTTAAATCGACTGGTAACATAAATAATCTGACTGATTATTAACCTTATTTTAAGTCACGGGTTGACTTACTATGCTCGACTCTTTGACCACTCATACATGACACACACATATCACAATGAAAAGTTTGAACGTCTTTAATATTCTGTTAAGAAATTAAAATTACAATATTTTTTCATTAAATACGAACAATTTTAATTTAAATATGTTAAGCCTTTAATTTTGACCAAAAGGAAATGACCTACAAAGAAGCGCTCTAAACTCATTAGATTGACTGGAAAGCCCGTATAATCGAAATACTACCACCCATATTTTGCCCGAACTTAAAATATACCCGATTCATATTTTATCCGAAACTGAATACACAAGACTTGTATTTAACCCATTCACCCGAATTATCTAGGGCGTGTTGATTCCAATTAATTGTTTTAGTAATGGTTAGTTGCTTTACTAGCTGCTAGTGGTTTTACTAGCGATTAGGTGTGACTCACACTAGTGGTTAGTGGTTAGTTATTTAACTAGCAACTTAAAATACATGCTTCTGATAAATGTAGCAGTTAAAATATCAAATTTATATAAAATGACTAAAAACGGCACAATAAGTAAAGGTTTCTAGGAAACAAAAAGAAGAATTTTATAATTTGCAATGCAACCACTAAGTAGAGGTTCTTCAAAGTCACTTTCGTTAACTTTTGAAAAACACTACTCAAACTCCTAATCACTGCCTCATCCACTACTTTACTTTTAAGTAATGGCCCATAACATTTTGACCACTATAGACCACTATAAACCTGACAAAACTGACCCGAGATCCGAAACCCGAGACGAATGACCTGAACCCATACTCAACCCGACAATCGAAATATGCTCACCCGAAAGTGAACCCGAAACCCGAATTGACCCGAACCGAATCATAATCGATCCGAAATTTTCTACAAAGTTGCTTGTTTTAATATGACAAGCGTATTTGACCAAAAATTAGTTGACCCGAAATCAACCCGACCCAAACCATACTCGACCCAAACCGAAGCGACGCAAAATTTTACTTAATCCGAATATAATTCGATCCAAACTTAACTCAACCTATACCCAAACTAAATGACCCATACACAATCCAGACTATTAAATTTTGCTTCAATCTTTATCACAGAACACATCCCAAGTCTATATTGCAATGGTTACTTGGCAGAGGAGTTACCAACTTACCATGACACCAGGTGGGCCCAACCGCCTATCGGTCTTCTATATAAACCTTGATGCACGCTGGGATACCTCACGCAAACGTACCCTCACTTTGTTCTCATCAGCGTTCTCTGCCTCCCGCACTTTTCATTCACATAATCAATATAAAATTAAAATAAAAATAACTTTCTGCGATTCGTCAGTAGTTAGAGGAGGAGGGATAAATGGAACACACAATATCGTCAAAATTCAACAGGGTTTGTGTTTTCTGCGGGAGCAGCTCAGGCAAGAAATCCAGCTACCAAGAAGCTGCCGTTGAGTTGGGCAAGGAACTGGTAATCATTTTTACCAGTAATTTTCTCCAATTTTCCACAATTTTGCAAACCCTTCAATGACAGCATTTTGATGGGGAAAATCTGCATTTTCTTCGTTTTATTTTTTGAAACTTAATGCCCAGAAACTTTTATTGTACGAACTCTTGAAATTTTGTCCTGGATCGATCTGTGGTTGGTCTTCAGAACACTCGAAATGAGGAACATTTTCCTCATTCTGAGGAAATCCCGCTTGAAAATGGAATTCATCGTATAAATAAGCTTATAATCACGAAAATGAAGGTAAAAGCGACATTTTTCTTGTATACTCACGTCAAATATCCCTGGTTTCCATGCTGTATTTGCCAAATTCTGTTTCGACGTTGTCATCGATTGACTTAAATAATTGATATTTGAGTAGTCTTTGGCTAGAATACTGGTATATACAGAGGAGGGAAGGGAGAGTTAATTTGGATGAGAGAGAAACTGCTAGCTGTAATTTGCCTGTCAGTAGAGCAGCATTCTTGCATGATCTCTCATTCTCCCTATGTCTTTATTTTCAGGATTCTACATTTTAAAATTTAATTTTTTTTCAACTTTTTCTTAACTAGGACCCCCCCACCCCCAAAAAAAAAAAAAAAAAAAAAAAAAACAACTTCATGATCTCTCTCCGCAATCGCTCTGTTTCTCTGTCTCTCCCTAGGAAAACCAATGTGCTTGCTGGCATGATGATCAATGAAAGCAATTACTTGCCTTCATTGCCAATCCTCCGTGATTTTTGCCTATGGACATGCCATCAAGTGCATTCAAGTTGTTTAATATATAGAAACATATTTCTTTAGCTCCTCTTAAGTCACCTATTAGCACAACAACAATAATAGTTTTTAATGCGTGTTTCATTTTAGGGGATATGGGATATTCAAATATAAACAACCTTATTAAACGAGCATTCTTTTTAATAAAAGACTTGTTCATATGGAGTGATGAAAAGGAGAAAACAAAATTTTCCCTGTACTTACGGATTTAGGTGATCCGTATGCTTAGGTCACCTATAGCCGTCAGTATGGGTATATATATTCCTCACGAGTCACGCCCATCATCGTCATTATCTTTTATTTAATTTCAATCTTAAGTGATAGGGCTTTCTAACATATGTTGATGAATTAATTTAATTCCTCCCTTGTTGAACCATTTTTTCTTGATGTGTGTTGAAGGTGGAGAGAAGAATTGATTTGGTTTATGGAGGTGGAAGCGTGGGTTTGATGGGTCTTGTTTCTCAGGCAGTTCATGATGGTGGGCGCCATGTTCTAGGGTTTGTACCCTTTCTCTCACTTATTTTACTCTCTGAATTTAGTTTCTTTTGATTTTGAACAAATTAGCATTGAAACCAAAGGGTAAGTTTTTCGAAGACCAGCAGCATCATTGCCTTAGCCTTTATTTTATTTTTACTGTCTAGCCTCGTTTTCTATGAAGCGGATTACTTAATTTCTGTGCTTCCTAGACCATGTAAAACATTTTTTTTTTTTTTAACGGGGATCAACTACTTGCCATAGGTTAAAATGTGGACTACCTCAAATGCCACTTTGCTTCTTGAAAGTTGAAACCCAGAAAGTAGGAGCTAACTAGCTAAGGGTAGCTTTTGGAGAAGTTTAAGGAATGAGTTATTAAGGCATAAAGATTCAAGGATGAAGCATTTATCATTATTTTGGAAGTTTTTGTCAGCCATCCTTTTACAATCTGATGAGATGGGAAAGTGGGTCAATTCTGATTTTTGCCCATGTCTTGCTGTCGAGGGCAACTGTTGTTTCCATGGACATGTAAACATGGGAAGGATTGGTAGAGAGAATAACTTTTCACCCTGGAGGAACAGATATCATATATTCTGTACTCGGTTGTCGGTAGCATATTTTCTTTATTTCTATGTCATTCCTTTTGTCTAATAAGTCTTTCTCATAATGAAAGCGTAAGAAGCCGATCTTAAGTATGCTTTGTGGTTAAACTATTAGACAAAACGAAAGGTAATAAATTCTCTTAAACTCGCCATGTCTCACATTAGGACCGACACTTAGTGATGACTTGTCGTAGAAGTTCGCAGAATTCAGGACTTTTAATACTTCAAAATTTTACCAAATCTACAATCTAGTATATGCTTCATTTTTTGCTGGTAAAGTGATCAATTGAGCATGAACAATTGAGAACATGGAAGTCGGTCAATCTTGGTGCATGAGGGCTTCGTATAGTTTGTTATATGAACATCTCCCCTCCCCCTCCCCCTCCCCCCCCCAACCGGCCCTGTCACACATACATGCACACTCACACCCAGGATTGTACATATTGATTTTATTTGGTTTTGACATACAATGTTCCTAACTTACTGTTCGTATCCTTAGCTTATTGTCTGAACAAATATCTCCCAAACATCCATTTTTCAATTTAAAGCCAAAAGTTGGTTATTCATGCTGACATTACTTTCACATCCATACTACGTGAATGCTTGGCTACTTTGTTGAATTTGGATAAAGTCAATCAGACCATAATAAAGTTTTGCAGAAGCTTGATGTCACAATCTAAGCTGACATGTCTTTGTCCCTTCCTTTCTTTTCTTTTGCATCTTGAATCTGCAGGGTCATCCCGAAGAGTCTTCATTCCAAAGAGGTAAGAACCTGATTCTCATTCAAGCGAATTTTGCTGGTTGTTAACAGTGCTCATTTAGAGTAGTCATTATCACCAAAAAGAAAATCGGTGCCTGGTTAGACTTCTGCACATAAGCTGCGTACCTGCATTAGTCTTCTCTGGTGAGCTTTACAGTTGACTCATATTTACTCCCGATTAAATCAAAGTTATTCAGGCGGTTCAACATTCTTTTGAGTTCAACAAAGTCATCAGTGGTCATTCAAGGATTTGTGATCTTTGTAGAAGCAATCTGGAATATATTTTGAGAATACATTTGCTGGGAAATGTTCATCTGAGGTGGAACTTTTATGATGCAGATTACTGGTGAAACGTTTGGAGAAGTAAGGACTGTATCAAACATGCACCAAAGAAAAGCTGAGATGGCTCGGCAAGCAGATGCATTCATCGCACTGCCTGGTACTTATTTTATCAACTCTAGTTCAAGATGAACAACAAGAATTATCATAGTGTAATCATTCGCTTCAAGTAATTTTACCAAATTCAACATTTTTCTTTCCTTTTTTTGGGGGAGATGTATCAGGTGGATATGGCACTCTTGAAGAACTTCTGGAAGTCATCACGTATGCTCAACTTGGAATACATTGCAAACCTGTATGATTCCCTTTCCTTTTAGTTCTCTATATTAAAGGAACACTTTATTTGGGTGCCAACGAGGTTAGTTGGGTTCATATAGAAGATCTGTGGTCAAATTATGTAAGCCTTTTTGCCACCCATTACCCCCAGAAAAGGGACATGTTTTGTGGTAAAATTTTGTTTGCGAAAAGCATCATACATGTAGGCCATAGTTCAACGAAAAGTCATATGGATGCAAAAGGCAAAGGCCAACAACCATGAACCACCGAAGCTTTATTTGTGAAAATGTGCTAGGAGTTAGAAGCATCCATAAAGTGTGTTATGGATTACGACGGTTGGAATCTCTGCTTCGATTAAAGAATGATTACTTTCTTCTTTTTTGACTAGGATCTTTCATGCTTGTCTTTGGAATGTTCCTTGTGGAGTGTATCAGATTTTTCTTTTTTGTACTAGTCTTTGAGTCTAGATGTGCCACGGTACACAGGCAATGTGGTGACTTGCTAGACTTGATGTGTGCACCTGGTTATCCTGTCTGAATCACTTTAAGTTAGAACTGATGCAGACAAAAAATGGGAAAACCTGCTTGTGATATAAACCCGAGTTAACTTGGCTGTAAGCCTGTAACAACCCCAAACCAATATGTGCCCTATAAATAATCATTGCATATTTTTGACAGGCTTATAGCATTGGAATACATAAATGAACCAAAGTGAACCGCCCGAATCCTGGACGTTCCACCAACCTTCTCTTATTTGCTCTGGAATCTACCTGAAGCCAACCCGAACAGGACGTTTTCTAGGTCTAATAAAAATTCTTAAGGAAGAGCTTAAGTGAAGAATTTATCAATGATTCCTCGTGAGATTTATGAGAAAATAGATGGTTGCAAACGCATGTGGTCCTCGGTTGGATTCACATGGAAACATGCAAAACAACTTGCTGGATCTTATCATAATTTAAAGGATCCCTCAGGGAGTATTTCTCCCTTTGGAATCAGATGTGTTGAAGATTAAAGTCTTAATTGCTGGTGTTGAAAGAACCTTGGTTAGTTACAATGACGCGAAAGCATTTATTAATGCATGCTGTGATGATGTCATAAGCATGATTGAGACCATAATTATTTCATATATTGAATTCAGGTTGGGTAATATTTGTTTATGCAGGTCGGTCTTTTAAATGTGGATGGCTACTACAATTGCTTATTATCTTTCATCGATCAGGCCGTTGATGAAGGCTTTGTCTCTCCAACTGCTCGTGGCATCATCGTGTCTGCCCCGACAGCCAAGGAATTGTTTAGGAAGCTTGAGGTGAATAATCAATGCTCGATAATCACACTATTAAGAAGCTTCATTGACAAAATAAAAACTTGCATATTTTGAACTGCTAAACTCCGCACCTATGCCTGCTGTTGGGGATGCACAAAAGTATGATCTATATAAATGAAAATTCTGGCTCCAGAATGAATTAATGATATGGTTCCCAACTCTCTGATATTTCACTTCAGGCTGGAATTCACGTATTCCTTTGTGTTTAATTTTTAATTGGCCAAATAATTTTATTCTAGCTCACTAATTGCTTTCATTCTTCTGCTGATATGCAGGAATATATTCCGGAGATTGATGAATTGTCATCCAAATTAATCTGGGAGGAGATGGAGAGGCCCAATTATGTACCTGAACCTGCTGTCACTACATGACTGTTGCTGAAGGGGGAAAAAATCGGAGGCAAGGTTTTGGGGTTTTTCTTTTTTTTTTGGGGGGGGAAGGGGGGGTGGTTTAGCATACACAAGTACAGTAATATGTGATGCTGATCTGGGTAATGTCTAGCATAGGAAGGGCTCTTCGTTTTTTGAACTTTAGACAAGAAAATTGATCACCCATTTTGGTAGTGTATATGACTCTGAAATGAAATGCTCTTTTACATGATATGGTGAAAAAGTGATGAGCTCATATGGTTTTTTACATTTTCTTTTACTAGGAGCAAAATAAGGAATTTATTAACCATTAATGTGTCATGTAGCTTTCACTAAAATTTAAAAAAAAAAAAGTGTCATTCAGCCTCCATGATGTGACTATGAGTAAAATAAATACAATCTTCATTGTCAATTTGAAATCCTAACTTTAGAAAATCAAACTTCTTACGTACTGAATGTCAGTCTTCTCATCTGAACTACTAGTTTTCCAAGGGAAGAGATGTACAGGGTCATTATTTTCTTCTTCAAAATGTAAATATGTTTGTTTTAGGATATAGACTTTATGAGTTAATTATCTATCCAACATAAAGTGATTGTACTTAAATTATCAAGTGTCATTGAACACGTTGCAATTTTCATATTGTTCTTCCAAATAACAAACAAAACAACAAGAAATAACACAACCGAAAAAACGAAAAACTCATTCACAATTATAGAGAGACACATTGGTTAACATGATTTACAAATTGTTAAAAAATAATAATCTGAAAAATCTTATTAAAATAACCCTAACATCTAGACATTTTGTATTATAAAAATGTAAAAGTTGAGCTAGAGCCAACCTATAATATAGGAGAATTAATACCTATGATCCTAGAGTCAAAGCCCAGCAAAGAAAAGTCTAGAAAAAAAAAATTTAAAAATGGCAAAGGCTTGATCATAGGACGGTGGAAGCTTGCAATGTTTGTCTATAAATACCTCTTTGGTATGTGCTTTGAGGAAGTGAAGAAAATTTAAAAAGCATTTCACGTACCATTTCTCTCTCCTCCTATTGCATCTTTCGCAAATCATTCTCACCTCCAAATACCACACATACATCAATTTAGCCACTACATTAGTACAATTAAGATTAAGTATGATCAAATACTATAATTAAATGTCCAATAGTGGTATTAGAGCCACATTAATCCAAGCCCTCCTACCCATACTCCATTATTCATATTCACGTAAATCATATTCCTTCCTTCCACGAAACAGTCCTCATTCAATTTAACTCCACAAAATATAATGGTCTTTATTAGCGCATCACCTCAAGCAAACACTCAATTATGCCCCAAGTAATTGGATACTCATATTTGATGGAGAAAATCATCAAATGTGGCGTATCCAAATGAGAACTCCTCTAATAGCACATGACATATGGGATTTGATAGAAAATGGTTATAAAGTTCCACCCCAAGATCCAAAAGAAAAGGCAGCTTGGGATGAAACAAGGGGGGAAAAAATATGAAGAAAATCAAAATAGGGATTGCAACGCCCTCTCATGAATTCATCGGGGAGTATGTTCAACAATATTTCCCCTAATTACTGCATCTACTGCATCTACTGAGGCTTGGAAAATTTTAAAAAGAAGCCTACAAGGGAACTGAAAGAGTAATATTTATTAAACGTCATCTTTATGGAAAGAATTTGATGCTTTATCAATGAAGGAAGGCGAAAATATTCAAACGTTCTTCACTCGTGTCTCCAACATTGTTAATCAAATTAGAACATATGAAGACACAATTGAAGACGTAGAATTGTACAAAAAGTATTAAGAAGTCTTCCTCCAAGGTATGATCATACAGAGGATGCAATTTGAAGAATCTAAAAATTTATCTACGCTTTCTTTAACTGAATTAATTGGATATCTCCAAGCTCATGAGGAGAGAATGCGCAAATTTACATAATAGCCTAGATCAGGCCTTTCAGGCCAAATTGAAATTCTTCTACAATGGAGAAAATAAAAATCAAAATGGCCATGGTTCAAATTTTCCTCAAAAATGGGGGACATCAAATAATCAAGGCAAGGGGAAAGAAAATTATAAAAATTATGGGAGTAGTGAAAATGATAAATATGCCTCATATTGCAAATTATGCAAAAAGAATAATCGTAGTACTCAAAATTATCGGTTTAAGTGCAAGAAATGCACTTGGAATACTTATCATATAAAAGATTATTGAAACCAACAAAATGATGAAGCCAATTTTTCTAAAAAATTGATTGTATTGATAATATTTTTATTCTTGTCTGAATACTCAACAAAAGTCTACTAATGTTGGGTATGTGGATAGTGGTTGTTCAAACCAAGCAATAAAAATTCTTTTGTTGGTCTTGATGAAAATATTAAATCTCACATTACTTTTGGTGATGGAAGAAGCCAACATATTGCGGGTAAAGGGAAAATCTATATAACTATATTAAAATTGAGTGATAGCATATGAGATTGACATGTAGATAGCTGAGGTGGTGCTGAAGAGTGTGATGGCGAGTTATTGTTGGTTTATTTTGTCTTTCATTTACTAGTAAAATTTATTAGTATTTTTTTCATATTAAAAGTGCTCATTATTGCATGCATTTATATGCATGAAAATGTTGATTTTCTTATTTTACAAATTCACATTCATACTCAACTTTCTTCCATTTTTCTACTGGTAGAAACTGCTGAAACTTAAAATTAAAGAGCAAGACAAAATTTTTCTTTTTGATGCAATTTTTGGTTCGGTTTCCTTTTCAAGTTTTGCCAATCCGAAATTTCGTATACCCGAACCGAATTCTGTTTGGGTTCGGATACACTACCGAAAATACTTCTGTAAGATAATTTCACATAGAATTTTGTGATTTATTTATTTTAATTACTTTCCATATTTTAAAAAATTTCAACCCCAAATCACGACCGTTTGCAAATACGTGTTCAGAATAATCCGCCCCAATCGCAGAACAGAAAGACAACTGAGACAAGGGACAGGTGTAGTCACATTTGAATCTTTCATTTTCTGAATTAAAACCTGCTTGTGTAAAGAGATCGGTCCCAATTCTCAGAACAGGGCTTTTGAACTTCTGGATGAGTCCATGAGACCTTGAAAAGAAAACATATTGCCCAAAACTGTATGCTACTGTCCAAATTAGGGAGCATATTCTACTGAAGCTTTGCAATATTACCAGCCAAGCAGTTACCAACACCACACGCCCCACTTCAAGTTGGAAATCGGGGAATACAAAGATCCTACTACATGCAGCCTTACCTGTGTCCGTGGGAAACCAAAAGACTTTGACAAGCCTATCGTCAATGAAACCTGAACATGAGATCACCACCCTAACTGTTAAACAATAACATCTTAGCAGTTTGTCGTTAAAGTGGATCAGCATTTCACAATATGGTTACCATGCACTGGCATTTATTCCCTAAAATTAGCTAAAAATTCATGATATATGAAACCAAAACTCACGGCTCCCAAAAGTGCTAGAGAGCCGCCCCCCTCCCCCCCCCCCCCCCCCCCCAAGGGGGAAAAAGGACCCTTCAATCTCGGGGGAGATAAGTTCAGATCACAATTCACAATTCACGAGTCTGACAATCTGACAGAATTCAAATGGCAGCAAAGTACTCCTTGCTGAGTTTGGGGTCTGGTTTCATAGACTTATCCCCAGGCTTCCAGCCAGCAGGGCAAACTTCATCAGGATTCTCCTGCACATACTGCAATGCCTGCAGAGCAAACATAGAAAATAATTTTCACCCATAAGTAGATTCATGTTTGGCATATAGAGAGGAAAGAAATCTGCAATGTGGCATCTATAAAAGAATGCACTTCGGTTCAACTAATGTTTACCTGAAGTGTCCTTAGAGTCTCGTCAACACTGCGGCCAATGGCCAGGTTGTTAATGGTTGAGTGTTGAATGACTCCCTCCTTGTCAATGATGAACAGTCCTCTCAATGCAATTCCCTGGAACATATTAACCAACATGGAGTTGCCATAGGGGAGTCAGTGATGGAACAACGCTACAAAAAGGGGGGGGGGGGTGCGCGCAAAATGACATACGGTTCTCTATAGTGATTTTCACAACAAATGAAACTCGGCATAAGTGAAAAGATTACAACAGCATCCCCACAAAATTTTCTCAAAGAAAACTACACTAATTTGCCACCGTAGCGACAGCAATCAGAGAACTCAATTTAAAATTAACTGTATTCTGCAAGTAGCCAACAGAAAGAGTACAATTGATGCCCCCACCACACCCAGCAAAAGCCCTGGCCTGACCAAATTTATAGATACCGTACTAGACCCCATACGGGTTTCTTATTAGAAACCGGTACATCTAATGCTAGCACACCAAATTTCTCGTATCAGACCTAAGAAGAAATTTTTTTAAAAAAACAAGAGCAAGAAATCTTATAGGCACGGTCCATTCAATACTACCCACCCCATGTCACAGATAAGCCCAGCCCATTTAGTTCATGCAACCCAATATCCCAGACAGACCTTATCCTCCCCACTCTTTCCTCATATATAAAACTAATAAAACTAAAGCCCTAACCTACCAACCCCACACACTTACTGCACGCAGCACAACAGCACTTGCCCTTCTTTTTCTCTCCTGACCACTTAGATTAAAAAAGCCTGAGGCAAAAAAGCGCAATGGGTCCTGGAGCCCGGGGCGTCGGCTTCAAGGTGAAGGCGTGGGCTTTTTAGACGCAAGGCGCACTTTTACTTAAAAAATGCTTGGAAATCATTCCAAAACCATGTTTTTCTCCGAAAATCAGCCACATTATGGAGTCAAATAAGTGATTTTCACCAACCACCAGGAAAAAAAGAGAATCATTCAAACACGACAGAATACAATTAAAGCATTAAATACAGCTCAATTGGATTACCATAAATTGAACTCCAAAAACATAACACAGCTGCCAGCTGCCGAGAAGAGAGAGAGAGAGAGAGAGTCTGAGAGAGAGAAAAAAAGGGAGCAAGATTGAGAAGCACCAAAAAAAAAAAAAAAAAAAAAGAGAGAGCAAGGGCGCAGTCCCATTGGAGGAGGCTCACTTTTCGACCTCCTTAAACCCCCCCTTTAAAAAAAAACAAAAGAAAACAAAGAAAAACTTTCCATGGCTATCGAATAACAGAGGAGGAGGAGGATGAAGAAGGAAGTCTGAAAGAAGATAGGAGAACAAAGCACTTAATAAATTGTTGTCACCAAGGTTAGGGTTTCCAGCTCCAAACTCAAGTTTAGTGGCAGCAACATGCTTTGTTTACTTCTAATAGCACCTTGATTGAAAGGCTTCTGCAAACCAAAACAGGGGTCAAGGCCCCTTAAAGGTTTTTTTAAACTTTTACCCCCCAAATGGTCTGTCATGATCTATAAAGCGCGGGTTTCGTGGGCTTTGTGGGCTTTACGCCTCGGTCTGAAGCCCGAAAAGCCCAGAAAAGTGCGGGCTTTAAGAATGGGCTGAGCCTGACCGATTCCAAGGCGCAAGAGGATGGGCTTCGGGCTTTTGTGAGCCTAGACGTACCCCGGGCATGCTTTTTAAACACAGCCTAACCCTCTCCCCCCTTACTCCCTATCTCCTCCACCATCTCCTTGCCCAAACAATTCCTTCGCCCCAACTCGCGACACCCACATTACACAGAGACCCCCCCCCCGCGTGTTCTCCCATCCCTCCCATCCACCCTCCATTGCAATCACTGGACACAAAGGTTGTCCATCACCCGGGGTGCGGCAATGCCCTTGCTTGCATCACTTTCCAAGCTCTTTCTTCACTGATTTCAGAACCGGAAGTTGCGGGATTTCACCCAAATACCGCATATATTTGCCAGTACATCAAGTGGGCTCCTGAAATCTCACTGGTACATCTCCATTGGCCACTTTGTACCGGCTTGAGGATGTTCAAGTGCATACTGCCAGTATCTCGGTGGTACAGGACGGTTTATATAACTTTGGGCCTGACACCAATCTGTTCGCAGTTGGAGGTTTCCCATTACCTACCCCTCCACGAAGCAGGCTATCATCCATTCATACCTCACCAAAGAAAATAAAAATTGGGGGGGGGGGGGGGAGGCAATAAGAACGAAAGAAAGAAAGCAAGAAACAGAAAACATTAAGGCCGACTTCCCATGTGTGATCACAAGAGTAAGACAACCAAACATGCTCTTAATTGAGTAGGTTAATATAAGAAACACTCTCAAACAGGACACTAGGCCACTGAAACTAAGTTCAAGTTCAATGAACAATACCTGGTCAGGGATCAGAACATTGTAAGCTTTCGAAATAGATTTGGTGATATCAGAAATTAGTGGATACTTCAGATCCCCCAAACCACCAGATTTCCTATCGGTCTGGACCCATGCAAGGTGAGAGAACTGCAAAAAGCACAAGCCAATCAATCAATAATTATTGTCACAAAGAATACCATAATGAAAAGAATCCCAGAACAACGGCAAAATGAACCTTTTTGGGGTGCAGAGAGTGGAGGGATTGAAACTACGGATTCCATAAATTATTATCGATACACCATCTACAATCAAGATTGAGTTGAACCAAATACAGATCCAAAGGTCGCAAACAGGGAACTTTATCATATATACTTTAGTAATAAAACATTTATTTTACACACACTATGGAATATAAGACTTTGATTTTATATGCCACAAACCAAGACAATAATCTATGGTAAATTCAGTATTCAATTCCACCGGAAAGACCATAATGAAAATCCAGATAGTTTAAATGCAATCTATAGGATGTCCAGAATGTGACGCAAAGAGCAACAAGCAAAAATTATGAATTAACAGCATTAAGCACCCAAAAAGCACAATAAAAGATTCACTGAGGTTTGAGTTCAGGATTTACAATCAATTTGAAAATTAACTATGTACCATAAACAACACTTCATATTTTGCATTAGGGACAACTCAGAGTTACCACCAACTTAAATTCCAAAAAGAGAAGGGGGTTAAAAGAAAGAAGACACAGTCATAAAAGTTGGAATTCAGGCAATACAATTCAAAACAATGCATTGTGCACAGTACAACTCACAAAGCAATGTAAAAGATTGTATAGAAGCCAAAAAGCCATGCATTACTAATACTACTCTAATATATGCAATTATGTTTGTTTGAAATGCGTAAAAGCTCACGGAGCAGGAACATAATCACATAGATTCAATTCAAGATTGACGTATCCTACATTGCAATCATCGCAGCAAGTACATCTGTTTGTTGCCAGCCATGCATGAAAAGGGACAGGTGGAATTCAAATCAACAATCAGAAAGTAGCCCTTAAAACAAGTACTGTAGAGCACAATTATCTTCATCTTGGCGTCCTTCAGGGAACTAAAGGGAAAAATAAATTGCCAGAATACATTTACCCACACCTGCTTTTGTTATGTGACATCACAGCCAAAACTCTTAAAAAAATCACCCAGCTGACTTTTAGATCAGGTACTACACAAGTAAAAATGATACATACTTGTGCATCTAAATTTTTACTATAATATTTCATCGACTGCACCCCTGAAAAAGGTGCTCCCCCAATTTGTCTCACGTTCTAACTCCCACGAAGGTACAAGAGAATTCCAAAAGGCTCAAACAACAGATTTACTGAATGTTCCATATGAGGACAAGACCACCTTCTGCATGATCACTTACAGAAGAGGAACTCAACAGCAAAGCCTGGTAAGCCCCTATTGTTGTCATTACATACTTGACCATTACCCCCCGCCCCCCCAAAAAAAAAAAAGAAAAAGGGATCCTACTAAACAGTATCCATTTTGCAGAGGCAAGGATGTGTGAATCTCTTCCTCTATAGACCCTCGTATGGAGAAGTTTCACTGGATTATTGCAATTAATTCCTGTGACAGCAATCCCAGTTCAATGATACCAACACAATGTTATTAAACAGCCAAAATGTGGGATGCCGTGCTTTTGGCTCGTGAAGACTGGCTTGTGGCAAGCTTGAGTGGACCTGATCCAACCTTGTACAATTGCCAAGCCAAGATTGAGTTTTTAACAGTTGACCCTGTAAACTTGTCTAGCCTAAATGGGCTCAGCATAAATGGTGAGAGCTGATGAGCCATCTTAGCGATTTTAGGGTTTAGTTTAATGACTTCAGACTTTTTGAGTTAAGAAATCACTTCAAATCTTTGAGAATAGTAATCATTTTTGGTAATTTTTCCGGCTATTCAATCTGAAAGTTAAAAAACACGAACAAGAATCCGCTAGATAAGCTCATGCAGAAGCCCTGGACAAGCTGAATGCAGGCTCCAGCCTTCGATGAGTGGAGCCCATCGTGAAGCCATAAGCCTACGAGCTAGCTAAGCGGGACAAGCCACCAGCAGAGCCCAAATGTCACTCCCATGAGCAGAGCAGCAAATGCCTCACACTGAGGCTTGGCTTGGTTCAAATACATTGCTTTCGGAGTTCTTCCGATGTATTTTGATAAGGCATTCTTTACATTTTTCATCTCTTGAAATCAGCCTCGATTTTTTGATTTCAGAGTTCTTCCAATATATTTCTTTACAGAACACCATTCCTTACATTTTTCATCTCTTTATTTATTTTGTCTCTTTGTTTGGGTGGAAGGAGGGTTCTCATTGAGCATGCATATTATGACACATTGAACATTCAATAATGTTGAAATACAGCAACAACAGATGATGACATAACATAATCAACAGGAAATCGTATGCAAAATAAGATCAGCGTAAGATATGGAGTTGAAAATACTTACAACACTGTCAATAGAAACACCAAGAATTTCTGTATTCAACTTCTCGAATTGTTCATATCGGTCACTGAATGCAGTGATCTCTATAAGAAAAATAGAAAAGGTTAGTAATAATGAGAAAACATAAACTTTTATCATCTCAATTCTCAAATTCAGCATGAAACTAACCAGTAGGGCAAACAAATGTGAAGTCCAGTGGATAGAAGAACAAAATCACATATTTCTTTCCCCTGTAATCAGAGAGCTTGACCTGTAATAGCAGACAAGCAGAAAGTCAATCAGCTGCAAATCCTCGACTCATTTCCTATGAACAAAGCGAACACTTCAGAAATGATCCCCACAATAATGATCAGCGGCTTTTCACTTTTGGACAGTCCTCAACTTTAAAGATTAAAATAAGGGTTTAAGTAGAGTAAATTACATTAATGAACTCCTGGTCAAAAACAGCCTCTGCCTCAAAGTCTGGTGCAGTACTCCCAACTAAAGGGGCCTCTCCCTGCAAAAGCGTAACAGGAAATTGCACTAAAAAGTCTAATCCAAATACGCAAAATGAAAACAATCACAATAGCAAACTTCGCAGGAGCAGGAATATTTCAATAAAACTTAAAAAACTAGAGAAAACAGATGCAATTATCTTACATTTCAAAACCACTGCAGTCAGTACTCCAGCAAAATTAAATCTGATGACCAAAAAGTTAAATCTGTACTAGTCTTTCACTCGTACAAACTAATCCGGAGCTAAAAAGCGTACAACCATACAAGTTGGCAAACTTGGCCAAGAGCCCAAGTAAAAATTAAATCAATTTATGCATTTCTCCGATTTGGTGTCGACAAAACAGTACCAAGTAAATTCCCCAGTGAGGCGATCAAAAAAAAATAATCAAAAAATAAGAACAATGCGTGCAATGTAGCGGGCAATCGTTCATGACAACATACACAGATAATAAGTGCACTCATTGCAAATGAAGGAACCAAAACCACCCAAGTAGCGCTTGTTGTATACCAATTAAATGAAGACTCAACTGTAATTAGATTGAGAAAACATTTTCAAATCACAAAATTACAAACTCATAGCAATGTAAATTCGACTTATCACATGAAATTAGAAACCAAAAACATCTCAGGAATCGACGTACAGCGCGGACGATGACGTTGCGTTCGGAGCATTGAGAGCGACGGGAGGCAAAAGAATGCGGAGGGCAGCGAGGTTGGAAGGCCTTGCGAAGGCCATTGAAGGTGGGAGGAACAGTTCGGGTTTGAGAGAAGGGTTTAGAAAGGGAAGTAGCCATTGGAGAGGAATCCTTGGGGGCGAAAGCCCTAGAGTTTGGTGAGAGAGTAGCCATTGAAGAAGATGCGCAGGCCATTTTCGCACTCGAGAGTTCTCTGTCCTCTACTCGGAAGTGCGCGAGTGTGACTGTGCCTCTCGCTGGAAGCAGAGAGAAGGTGCAGTCTATTGTGAGGGAGGGAGAACGAATGGAACGGAAAAGTAAATCAACTTTGGATGGACGGCGATTTTCCCGGTTTCCCTCTTTAATGGTAAAACTTCGCCCCCATTTTTTGGCAGTAGGTACGCAACTTCGATGGCAGACGGTCTCATGATAAATTATTATGATATCATTTTCATGGTAAGATATTTTTTTTAAATTTAGATGACGGTTAATATGTATGTAAAATGTTTTATAATATAAGTTATTATGATAAGGGTTCACACAAGGTTTATTACGGAAGGTAATGCGACAAAATCTTACAGCCTTAAATGGAAGCAGGAATTTTTATTGTAAAGGATGTTTTAATCAGTTGGAGGATTGTTTGATCATTTCATTCAATAATTTTGTCTCTTATCTTTATGCTTAAAACATCAAAACTCCACCTTAAGGGGAATTACTGTCACAATCTATAATAATTCGAACATCGTTGCAATTCACAGTGTTTTGGGTACATTTTGATCTATTTACTTGTTACTAGAGTGACTTGAGTATCATCGTCGAAGAATAATTTAAGAGCCGAATAATGATACAAGGATTCAACTTAGAAGGGTAATGTGCAATTGATATGATTCGCTTAGAGTTGACAATTGGTAATTTGATAACATCATTAATTTTTCAAGTGAAGGATTCCAAGACTTTCTACAAGTTGATGTTTAGGCGTACGACTGGCACATTGAGCCAGTGATCATTGGGCCTAGACATATGTCATATAGTTTTGGTCCAATGGCTATTTGGTGCATTAAAAGTTTGTCTTTTTAATGTTTGTTGAGCTCTATAAATACCAAGCATAATTGTGGGAATTATTTACCAAAATTTCTCCTCATCTCAATCTCAAAAAATTTGAAGTGGTTAGAGCTTGTATGAGTTGTCTTGTGAAGGAAGAAGTGAAGAAATTATTTACAGGTAAGATTTTCTAATTTCAAATTTAATACTTAAATTATATTGTTTTTCAGTAAATTATCTTATATTTAGCATATATATGATATTATTTTTATGTTTTATTTGTAGAGAAGTTGAAAGTTCTCTCGATTAAAGAAGAAGTGAAGGTAATTGTAAGTATGAATTTTTTTTAATATTTTGGCAAATTATGTTATACGTTATTGTATGTGTAAGTAACTAAAATAATATGAATTGATTATATGTATATCATGTTTATGATATGCTTTAATATATAAATAATTAATCAGAAAAACGTTATGAATATGTTTATAACTTTTGGCATTTAGTGAAATTAATATTATTTATGTTTTCACATGTTAGTACAATTAATATGATTAATTATAATTTTTGGCATTTTGGAAAACTAATTATAAATATTTTATAAATTTGATAAATATGATTGCTACAAAATAATTTTATAAAGAAGACATGATGATATGTTAATATACTTGAATATGACATGTTTATATGACACAATTTATTAAACTTATCACTTTGACATGTTAGTGAAATTAATATGATTAAATTTAGATATGTTTAACATGTTAGAATTAATTAAATGTATTTTGGCGTGGCAGTAAAATAATTAGAAATCCTTTGTCAGTTATTAGTGAACATGATTAGTATTAAATTAAATTATAGGGAAGATATGCTAATACATATGACTTGTAGGTGACATGTTAGCATGAAATTGGTTTATGACTTTCAATACTTCATAAATATGTTAGTATGCTTGAATATGACATTATTATATTAACTTTGGCATGACTATTTGTGAGTATAAAATTAATTTGTTTTGGCATGTTTGAATTACGATATGATTTATAACGTTTGACATGTTAATATTTTAGCAAAATTTATGTTGATAACTGAAATTAATGTGACTAATTAATACCAACATGGATCTTGACATGCCCTGCTTTTTTATGGGTTTATTTGAGGGAGATGATTCACCCCAAATTATGGGAAAATAGTACTAGCCCAACTACCCTAATAATCTCCACGTCTTACCCCCCATATCCATCACCAAACTACTCTCATCGTCCATACCCTCCAGATTACCCCCACCACCAAATAATCCAAGTCATCCAAGCGGTGGCTTAAATCAAAATACCCCTAACTATCATATGCCATATTACCCCCCACCCAATAATTCCCTAAATACACTTAATAATCCCCACCCGTATGACCCATCATACAACCCCCAACCCCATCCTAATCAAAATTATTTTTTGGAGGGAAGCAACTCTATACCCTCGTCCACACCAACCGGATCAATTCCCGAGTTAGGGCACTTTAGAACAGATATTGACTCTAATACTAATGGGGTCGAGGAGACAGTGTAGGGAGTGGGAGGCATAATCTTTGTCAGGGAAAAGTGTACAGTTGAAGAGGATTGGTGACTATCACATGTTTGGATTAATACAAGTACTGATGCCGTTATCGGCGTCAATAAAAAGAAGTTCAATTTTTGGGCTAGGTTGGCTACGTGTTTTAATGAGCAGCCCCACCAAAAGCCATTACATGCACTTAGAAGATTATCAATAACCAATGGCTCCACTGCTTTCAACTTGTTAATAAATGGACGGGTATTATGTAGAAAGTGGAATGTATGAATGAAAGTGGAAGAAATGAGGACAAAATTCTTGAGTTGGCCCATAAGCTGTACTTCGATCGTACAGGGGTTCAAATTTCATTTGGAGCACTGGTATGAGAAACTCAAAGACCAACCAAAATAGAAGAATAGTCAGGGGAAAAAGGCATAGGCAGGAGTGAACACCCTAAGGGTCTAAAAGTTGCTAAGAGAAAGGGCAAAGAAAACGCCAACAACATCGTCATCAATTTGATGACTGACCATTACAAGGTGTTTAGTAAAAACAACACTAAGAAGACAAAAACCGCAATTGATAAGAAGGTGGCAGCAACTCAAGTGGTCGTTTGCCTAAGGGATAAGCATAAACAATACAAGGAGAAGAAGATGTAGTTGAAGTTGAGAAAGCAGGATTTTAAGTAAATAATGCATGGGGACAAATAATGATGGTGGACACCTCAGGGATGGCTCTGGAAGATGTTGCTTATTATGAGGCGAGGAAAGCATAAATCAGACGCAAGAGATTGTGTCATTCATTGTCAATTGATTAGTACATCTCCCTTCCCCCTGATTATATAGATATTAAGAAGTACTTAGTTCATCATAATTTGTAAGATTTTAATGTGTAACTTCTATTTTTCGAGTGTTGTCTTAAACCTTAAATGTTGTAATCATGTTTTCTTATGAAATGAGAATTATTATGCCCCTTGTTTAAACAAATGAGCACTCTTCATTACATTAATATATAATCAATTTATCATGTCATACAGTGGTTGATAATGGAGAATTTCAATAATGATAAGATTGCCCTTGAAGAAGAATCCTCCTCCTCAACCTCCTAGTCGTCGTCCTCATCCTCATTAGATGCTTTGAGTTTCATAATCGACAGTTCAGATAATGAGATTGTGTTGCCCTTATGGAAGAATTACTTAATGATGAGACCAATTCGCAACATATGACATTCCTTCGACAACTTGGGGAAATTGCAAAAGAGCTAACACCTTTAGCATCCAGGGCTCGAGCAAAGAAAAGATGTATTAGAAGAGATCGAGAATAAACGCATGATCGCTTATATAAGACTACTTTACAGAAGATTCAATTTACATCAAACATCATTTGCGTCATAGATTTAGAATGCAGAAGCACTCATGTCTCCGTTTGTGAAGGCTCTTGGCAATCATTTCAAGTACTTGCAGTTGAGGCATGATGCGAACGGAAAGCGTGGTTGACACCATCAACTAAGTGTACTACAACCATGTGAATGCTTAAAATTGATGCAAGCACCACACTAGGGGGCATGAAGACGTTTGTCGTAGGCATCATAAAGGTATTTAGGGAATAGTACTAAAGGAAACCAAATCAACTTGATGTTGATCGCATATTGCAAGTTGCTGAGGCCTGTGATTTTCCCAACATATTGGAAAGCATCGATTACATGCAATGAAAGTGGAAGAATTATCCCCCATTTTGGAAAGCATCGTTTTAAAAATAACTATACAGTGCCAACTATCATCCTTGATGCCACTGCCTCATAGGACCTTGGATATCGCATGCATTCTTTGGTTTGCTAGAAGTCTCAATGATATAAATGTCCTCGACTGCTCCAAAATTTTCCAGGTATAAAGACTGGACTCCAGATGTGAGTATGTTATCAATGGCCATGAATATAAGATAGGATATTTTATTTCGAATGATATTTATCCAAAATGAATGACATTATTATTCGTTAAAACTATCCCATTTTCATAGGGTCCAAAGGCAAAACTCTTCACTGAACATCAAGAGTTACTAAGGAATGGCATGGAGTGAACCTTTGGTGTGCGATAACCTCGATTTCCCCTAGTCGGCCCTGCTTGACTCATGAAGGAAAACTACATTGGTCTTATAATGAGGGATGAGCGGTATACACCACGAACTTGCATTTGACTACAATATTGTGGAGGACACTACCCCAGAGCCGAATGTTTGCCGTCAACACCGTCCATGTTATGAGACTTACTTTCAAAGAATGGTTGAAGTTTGCGACCTCAAAACACCTGCATAACTCTAAGCAGACTTGCTTGAGGAAATATGGAAGTGAAGTTCGGGACAGGGTGGGCAGCGACAGAGATGATAGTGATTCTCTACATATTTCATATTATATTTTTTATTTTAAACTCTTAAATTGTATTTCTTTTTAGTCGACTGTAAAAATCAATGTATCTTTTTTTAATCGAACTCTTATGATTTTTTTTCTTTTTTCATGTCGACCTCTCTTGTTTTGTATTTTTTAAAATTAAGTCGGTGCTTTTTTTTTACTTGAGCATTTCTGTTATTTTTTTAAATTCAACCTCTTGTATGGTTTTTTTTAATAACTCATTTTTAATTAATTGTGTTATCAAATTATTATGTGCAAATTATTTTTCATAAAAATAATAAAGGCAAACAATAAAGCAAAATGAAAAACTAAAAGTAATTAAATATATATGGATGTGGGGTCCATAGATATTTTTTAATGTGTTGAGCCAAAATTATGAGTCTTGTATTAGAGAGGGGAAGACTTGTGAGCTGAAAGTTGGCTCAGAAGCTGATGTAGAGCTGGTAGGCTCCCACTAGTGAGCCAAAGTTTAGGCTCACCACTGCACATGCTTTAAATGCTTCAAGAGCACAGACTTTGAATTACTGGTGTACTCTATGATCCAAGATAAGAATGCTTTCTTCTGAGCACTAATTTACGAATTACTGCAAAATTTTACAAGCATTTTTTCTCAACCATAATTAATCGCTTATGATGATGATTATTATCAATCATTGTGATTCTCCTTCATGGAATAGCGATAACAAGTATTTTTCCCCTAAGTTTTAGAAAAGTATAGGGATATTTTACTGCATATATATAGAGATTCTTACAACATAAGTTACTATTGGATGCAATAGTACAATAAGAGTTTTTTTATATTTTTATTTTTAAAGCAAAAATTGTGTCCAAAAAATTTTGGTTTATGAGCAAGATGTCATGATCAATTCTAGTGGAACTCGGTCAGTTTCATTTCAAAAATGTTTTTGATAAGTTCACTAAAACTACTAGCCTTGGGGGTGAGGTCATTATATATGGTACCAAAGTGAGGTCCTGCGACCAAAGGTTGCAAGTTTACATTTGCATATAGTCATCTAGGTCCCTCTTGTGTGGTAATGCGCTAAGTCTATGCATTTTACAGTGCAAGTGTAACATTATATGCAATAAAAGCTCACAGAAAGCTTATATAATTGCATTGATTCATTATGAACTGATCGGTGATGTCTTTTGCAAATGAATTGATAAGTAAACGAAACTCTTGTCATCTGTGTACGTTTGATTCTAGCCATGCATGCGGTGGCATTTGTTCAATTACCTATCGTGATTGGTTGGGTGTGTGATGCGGGTTTTAGGTTGTTACTTGAGCTATGTGATTATTACTCTCTTGCGTTACAGCTCCAATAATCGGTTCCCCGTGTAATTCGTAACCTAATCTTACGAACATAAGAGTGTGCATTCATATGTGCCTACCATCGAGCATGTCATGCCCAATAGGACAGCATGCCAGTGTATCCGAGGCTATAATTGGATTCTTGACTCTGCAGTTGATGACTGAGCCACGTAAAACACTTGTTGGCATCCTTCATGCGGACCCAATGATATGAAATAGTTAAGCTGCTTGTGTGTTT
>JAKOGI010002313.1:0-121859 GCA_029747015.1 Carnegiea gigantea
GCTGGCCATTTTGGTGTCGAGAAGACTAGATCGATGTTGAAGGAACACTACTATTGGCCTAAGATGTCAAGAGATGTAGAGCATTTCATCAAAAGATGTTCTACTTGTCAATTGGCTAAGAGCCATTCTTTGCCCCAAGGATTGTATTCTCCACTCCCCATTCCTCAAGCCCCTTGGGAAGATATTAGCCTGGATTTTATCACGGGTTTGCCTAGACCCCAAAGGAACAAAGACTCCATTATGGTGGTTGTGGATCGATTCTCCAAGATGGCGCATTTCATCCCTTGCCACACCACTAATGATGCTACTCAAGTGGCTAATCTTTCCTTCAAGGAGATTGTGAGACTACATGGCATTCCAAAGAGCATGGTATCTGATCGGGACTCCAAGTTTCTTAGTCATTTTTGGCTAACTCTATGGCGCAAATTGGGTACTCAACGCAAGTTTAGCACTACTTGTCATCCCCAAACTGATGGCCAAACTGAAGTCACTAATAGGACTTTGGGTACCTTACTTCGAGTCCTAGTGAAGAAGCATTTGAAGAATTGGGATGAGTTGCTACCACATGCCGAGTTTGCATTCAATCGCGTGCCTAGTAAGTCGACCCAACTCTCTCCATTTCAAGTTGTGTATGGCTACAATCCCAAGAGTCCCTTGGATCTTGTTCCCATTCCAACTCCCACAAAATTTAGTTGGGAAGTTGAAAAAAGAGCCAAGGAGATCCAAGATCTTCATGCAAGAGTTAGAGATAACATTGCCAAGGCTAATGAAAGAGCCATGCAAAGCGCCAACAAGCATCGCAAGGAGGTACATTTTCAACCAGGAGATTTGGTATGGATTCACATGAGGAATGAGCGTTTCCCTTCAAAGAGAAAATCTAAGTTGATGCCGCGTTCCGATGGTCCATTTGAAATCCTTGAGAAGGTTGGGCCCAATGCATACAAGGTTGATCTACCTGGAGATTATTGAGTTTCGGCTACCTTCAATGTCTCCGATCTTAGCCCCTATTTCGATGATGAGCCCCTTCCTAGTTTGAGGTCAAACTTTCACTTACCCGGGGGGAATGATGGAGACCATCGTGAGAAGCCCAAGGACCATCAAGCTCAGCCCAAGGAGGAATCACTCAAGCTTCAAGAGGTCAAGGAAGTTGCCAAACTTTGCCGGAAATTGGCGTTCATGCCCGAAGAGGTAGTGCCGCCTTCATCCAGAAATTTCCCGATTTTTGTGTGCACTTTTGGCCTACCTAACGTGGACCCACAACTTGAGGCTCCACATGGTTTTGAAGCTTAAGATGTCAGCTTTAAAATAAGCCCAATTTTATTTAATTTGGACATCATTTGATTGGGCAAAATATCACTCAAAGATACGTTGTGCTGATCCAGTCCAGTCTGAGATAGGTGCATTGTTTGGGCCATAACTTTCAAACCGCTTATCCAAATTGAGCAAATGAGCCCATTCTGGAAAATCGACTTCCAGGCTTTCTAACAAGCCCAAGAACGCGTGATTTGGCCGAGTATTCTGGAAGTTATGCTCTGTTGAAGTTGAGGCAGTTGCAAGGATTAATGCTGGGAATATGAAGAGTCTTAGGTTACATATATTTGTGTGGCTGATATTGTGCACGTTTTAGATGCTTCTAGATTGATGTAATCAGCTGCAAAAATCCTAGAATATTCCTTGTAACCTCCCCCACCCCCTTTTATGATGTGTCTTTTCATTTTTCTTAGACTTTTCATTAGCTAGTTTTAATTGTTAGGAGTTATTTGAGTCTTTTGATTGTCTTTTGCTGAGTCTATAAAAGGGGAGGGGCATGTGAAGCTAATCATTCAGCATTGTAAGAGATTTCCAAAGTAATACAAGCACCTTTGAGAGTGATTCTCATTTGTGTCTCAAAATTCCTAGTTCTATATCTTGAATTTGGCTCATTCAAGTGGTGTTCTAGGTTCTCTTCCTTTTCCAATTGGAGTGATTCCTTGGTTAAGACAAGAGAATTAGCCCAAGATCAAGTCATTGAGTGGCTCCGTGAAGGATTATCTTAATTACAAGGTCTTGTTTATCCTTGTTCTTTTTGTTATTATTCTTCAAACCATCTCAAACTATCTTCCACCATATTCACTTTTCTTTGGTTGATTCTTGTTTAGTTTGAGTTTGAGTTGATTTGGTTCACTTACCACCCACATCTACATCACAAGCACCTCTAGCTTTCCTTCCTAGGGAGGAAAGGTATTACCTTAATTACATCCGGTTTAATCACCCGGTTTTGCTAACCCTCCTTTAGGCTAATCTAAGTGCGTCAAAACCAACTAGGAAAGCAAGACAAATGACTAATACAACTTGATTAACTTGGCCTTAAACATAATCAGCTTCAAAAGGCAGCAAGTAGCCATGTGCAAGACGAAAAGTGGCCATCCCCTTTACGGCTAGCCAATGAGAATCAAGGGAGCACCTTCTTTGTCTTCCAATGAGATTCGAGAGACAAGCCTTCTTGCAGCCCTTCCCTCATTGGTTGTTGTCTTCCCTAGGTTTCCTTGGACGTGTGCCAAGCCTTGGAAGGTGTGCCACTCAGCTGAAGAGAAGGAAACCCTTTGGAGAAGGAAAGCTGCTTGCTACTGTAAACTGTAATGTGCTGGCAGCTTACAGGGTTGATTTGCAGGCCATGTATTCCAGGGCAAACGTGGTCATAACTTGCGTTGCAACACATGGATGGAAAGCTTGAGAAGTCTTCTAACAGCTCCAAGTGGAATTACTCAATTTGGAGTTCATTTGCCTGATGAAAATATCAAAATGGCTGGGCTGGTCTGAACTGAGTCTCAGTCTGCATGGTTTGGAAGATTGACCTGGTTCTTCATCTTCCACTTGACCTAACTTGCTTTTATCACTTGGACCACATAGCTAACATCTTGGGGACCCAAAATATGTAAAAATACAAGACTTATACCAAAATATAGCTTAAGAAATGAAGAAAACAAAACCGGATACTTTCTGACCCTGCTGGACAGTTTGTATATCTTGGGTTTATTAGCTAATTTGAGAGGGCAAATGAAGTCCAAATGGGATGAAACTTTTTTTGTTGCCAAGCTGACTTCTTGAACTTTAATCCCAATGCAAAATATTAGACTTAAACCCTAAAGGGTTTGACGTAATTAACCTCTCAAAACCGGGTTTGCTGCTAAAAACAAACCTGACCTGCTGTTTTAGGTCCTTAAACAAAACAAGGATGAATTATTCACCCTTTAATCACCAAAATGAAATTACCTAGCTTGATTTGATTTTTTTAAAGCAAAGGGCATGGAGGGGTCTCCATCATGATTAAATTCTGTAACTAGTTGATACAAAGAGATTGCCCAAGTGTTCCCCAAGGGTGGCTCCTCGGATTATCCCTTGCAAGGTCACTTGACTATCCAAACTCTTGATTTCTCCTCTCCATTGCTGTTTTTCCTTCTTCTTGTTTTAGATTCCACTTTGAGGCAAGTTGTGAGTTGTTTCTTCTTCTTACAACCCTCCATCAAATTGGTATCAGAGCTTAGGCTATCTTTCTTGGCCAAGCTTCCTTGCCCAAACACATCCCAAACACCCAAACTCACAAAACAGCCCAAACACGTCCGCCACAAATTTCAGCCGTGCCCAACCAGAGGCTTGGCACGGGCACACCGTGCCATATATGCACGACCGTGCCACAATTCCAGCCCAGACAACTTTTGCCAGCAGCTCAGCACGGTCAGGCCGTGCCTACTAGCACGACCGTGCCTACCCCTCCCCGCCCCAAAACACTCACTCTCCCTTCCAAAGCCGATATGTCTTCTAGCCTCACACCCGAGCAAGTGGCCGAGCAAGCCCTGAGGGAGAAAGCCGAGGTAGAAGCTCAACTAAAGTATCTCCAAAAGCAACTTGGGCAACTTATGGAAGAGAAGAGGAGGGGTTTATGGAGTTCAAAGGGCTCAAGCAAGCATCAAGACTCGGATGACTCCGAGGGAAGCAACCCCATTAGTGACTCAAGTGAAGGGGAGCTCGCACCAAGGTCCCAACGAATCAAAGGTCAAGGGGACGAAGCTTTGGAGACTTTAAAGTCGACATTCCGGAGTTCGAAGGACAACTAGACCCGGACATCTTCCTTGATTGGCTTCAAACGGTGGAAAGAGTATTTGAATACAAGGACATTCCGGAAAGCAAAAAGGTAAAGCTAGTAGCCTTGAAACTCCGTGAATATGCTTCCATATGGTGGTCTAATGTTGTGTCCAAGAGGGTGAGAAAGGGGAAAAGTAAGATAAAGACTTGGGAGCAAATGAAATCCAAACTTAAGGCCAAGTTCTTACCCCCACACTATCTTCAAGACAATTTCCTTAAACTTCACCACCTCCAACAAGGTTCAAAGAGTGTAGAGGAGTACACTAGGGACTTTGAACAACTTCTTCTAAAGTGTGATTTGAGGGAAGATGATTCCCAAACCTTGATTCGTTACTTGAGTGGGCTTGATGAACAAATTGCTCATGTAGTGGAGTTACACCCCTACACCTCCCTTGATGAGTTGAGTGCTTTAGCTCACAAGGTAGAAAAACAAAAGAAGCTCAACGGCAAGAACCCCATCTCTAAGCCTACCCCACGGCCCTATGGCTTTCAAAAGCCCCCATTCACTCCTCAAAAACCTTCTCCACCCCCAAACCCGAAACCCCCTCAAACAGCCCCCCCACAAACTCCATCCAAGCCACCATCAAAACCCCCTAGTAAGGTTCGATGCTTTCGTTGTCAAGGTCTTGGACATTACGCTTTCGAATGTCCAAACAAGAGAATGGTATCTCTAGCCGAATATCAAGAGTCATTAGAGGAGCTAGAGGTTGAGGAAAAGAAAAATGGAGAAGAAAAGGAGGTGTACATGGCCGAAATGTTGGAAGAGGTAGAAGAGGGCCCGGATGAAGGGGAACTACTAGTGATTAGAAGGGCTCTAAGTGGGATTGCTACTCAAGGCAACATGGAGCAAAGGGAGAGCATCTTCCATACAAGGTGCACCGTGAGTGGCAAGGTGCGTTCTCTCATCATCGATGGGGGAAGTTGTGCTAATGTGACCTCAAAAACCATGGTGGACAAACTCAAGATTCCGGTCACACCTCACCCAAATCCTTACACCATTCAATGGCTCAACCAAGGTAAGGGTTTGCAAATTACTACTCGATGTTTGCTTAGTTTTTCCATTGGAAAGTCATATAAAGATGAGATATGGTGTGACATAGTGCCTATGGATGCTTGCCATGTTCTTTTGGGCCGACCATGGCTCTTTGATAGAAGGGTGATGCATGATGGTCGAAAGAATACCTACTCCTTCACAAAAGACAACAAGAAAATCACCCTCACTCCCCTCAAGCCTAGCCCACAAAAGAACCCTCAAGACAATCCCAAGTTGGATGTCTTTCTCACCACCTTACTCCACTCTCAACTCCATGAGTTCGAAGACTTTAAAGAGTGGATCCTCTTAGGCCAAGAACCGGCCAAGGTAAAGGAATCTCCCCATCCTTTACTTACCTCACTCCTACAAACCTTTGCCCACGTCTTCCCACAAGAAATACCTCATGGCCTACCCCCCAAAAGATCCATCCAACATAAAATCGACCTCTTCCCGGGTGCCACCCTCCCAAATAGACCGGCCTACCGCATGAACCCTCAAGAGACACAAGAGGTTCAAAGACAAGTGGATGAGCTCCTAGCCAAGGGCTTGATCCGTGAGAGCTTGAGTCCATGTGCCGTTCCGGCTCTACTTGTGCCCAAGAAAGATGGGAGCATGAGAATGTGTGTTGATAGTAGAGCTATCAACAAGATCACCATCAAATACCGGTACCCTATCCCAAGGTTGGAGGATTTGCTAGATGAGCTTCATGGGGCCACTATATTCTCAAAGATTGATCTAAGAAGTGGCTATTATCAAATACGGATCTTTGAAGGGGATGAATGGAAGACGGCTTTTAAAACCAAGGGTGGCCTATATGAGTGGCTTGTCATGCCCTTTGGTTTGACTAATGCACCAAGCACATTCATGAGGCTAATGAACCAAGTTCTCAAACCATTCATTGGGAGATATGTCGTTGTGTATTTTGACGACATTTTGGTGTATAGCCGTGGAGAAGAAGAGCACTCCAAGCACTTGCATGATGTTTTAAGTGTCTTGGCACAAGAGCAACTTTATGGCAACCTAGAGAAGTGCCACTTCTTCACTCCTCAAGTGAAGTTCTTGGGGTATGTGGTGTCGGCCGAAGGCATCCAAGTGGATGAAGAGAAGATCAAGGCCATCCGTGAGTGGCCTACCCCCATGTCAATCCAATAAGTCCGGAGTTTCCATGGTTTGGCTTCCTTTTATAGGAGGTTTGTAAGCAATTTTAGCTCCATCATGGCACCCATGACCGAAATCCTTAAGGCCAAGCACTTTGAGTGGAATGAGAAGGCCCAACATGCCTTTGAAGAGATCAAGGAGAGGCTTACTAGTGCACCCATCGTTGCACTACCTAGCTTTTCCAAAGTTTTTGAGGTAGAATGTGATGCGTCCGGGGTTGGCATCGGGGCCGTGCTGTCACAAGAGAAGAGGCCCATTGCCTATTTTAGTGAGAAGCTCAATGACGCCAAAAGGAAGTATTCTACATATGACAAGGAGTTCTATGCCTTAGTGAGGGCATTGGAACATTGGCGGCATTACTTGGTGGGAGGCGAGTTCATCCTCCATACGGATCATCAAGCCTTGAAGTTCATCCAAGGACAACATAAGCTCAATCCACGACATGCCAAGTGGGTAGAGTTCTTGCAATCCTTCCACTTTGTGATCCACCACAAATCCGGCCAAATGAACAAAGGGGCCGATGCATTATCAAGAAGATATCTCTTGCTCTCTACTCTTGAATCCAAGGTACTTGGGTTTGAGTGCATCAAGGCTATGTATACCCCAAGACGAAGATTTCAAGACCATCCTTGAAAAATGTTCTAGCCATGCCCACGGTCCTTTCCACCTAGAGGACGGATTCCTCTTCAAGGGAAACCGACTT
This sequence comes from Carnegiea gigantea, assembly GCA_029747015.1. Taxonomy (NCBI): domain Eukaryota; kingdom Viridiplantae; phylum Streptophyta; class Magnoliopsida; order Caryophyllales; family Cactaceae; genus Carnegiea; species Carnegiea gigantea. The sequence continues at coordinate 7,017 of JAKOGI010002313.1, forward strand.
TGCATTCCTAAATGTGGGTTTAGAGAGCTTTTGATTCAAGAACTCCATGGGGGAGCTCTAGCCGGCCATTTTGGAGTTGAGAAGACATGCTCTATGCTTAAGGAGCATTACTTTTGGCCCAAGATGTCAAAGGATGTGGAGCACTTCATTAAAAGATGCTCTACTTGCCAACTTGCTAAGGATCACATACGGCCTCAAGGTCTTTACACCCCCTTACCGGTTCCTCAAGGGCCTTGGGAAGATATTAGCTTGGACTTCATCAAGGGGTTACCAAGGACTCAAAGGCACAAAGACTCTATCATGGTAGTGGTTGATAGATTCTCCAAGATGGCCCACTTCGTGCATGTCACACCACCTTTGATGCTTCACAAGTGGCCAATCTTTACTTCAAAGAGATTGTGCGGTTGCATGGAATACCAAGGAGTATGGTGTCCGATCGTGACACTAAGTTCTTGAGTCATTTTTGGCTCACATTATGGAGGAAGCTTGGTACTCATCTCAAATTCAGTACCTCATGCCATCCCCAAACGGACGGCCAAACCGAGGTAACAAACTACACTTTGGGCACATTACTTCGGGTCTTGGTGAAGAAGAACATTAAAAGTTGGGATGAACTACTTTGCCATGCGGAGTTTGCATTCAACCGAGCCCCAAGCAAGGCCACGGGCCTCTCACCCTTCCAAGTTGTGTATGGCAACAACCCACGGACTCCCATTGATCTTGTTCCTATTCCTAACCCCACTAAATTTAGTTGGGAAGCCGAGAAGAGAGCAAAGGAGGTCCAAGAGCTTCATGCTAAGGTGAGAGAAAGGATTGAAAAGTTCAATGAGCAAGCTAAGTCCTATGCCAACATGAAGAGGAGAGAAGCTCATTTTCAGCCCGGGGACCTAGTGTGGGTCCATTTAAGGAAAGAGAGATTCCCAAGCAAGCGGAAATCCAAGTTATTACCAAGGTCGGATGGGCCATTTGAAGTCCTTGAGAAAATTGGCCCAAATGCATACAAGATAGACCTCCCCGGAGACTATGGGGTGTCCGCCACTTTCAATGTGGCTGATTTAAGCCCATACTATGATGAAGAAGAAGAGTTGCCGAGTTTGAGGTCAACCTCCATTCAAGCTGGGGGGAATGATGGGGACCATCATGATCAAACTCCAAATGCACAACCAGCAACTCCACACACCCCCTCAAGCCCCAAGAAAGTCAAGAACATCCATGCCTTGGTCAAGGAAGTCGTAGAGCATTCGGACAGAACATGGGCAGATTCAACCGAAAATTGGCCCGGTTTTGTGCATCTTTTGGGACTTGAAGGTGAGGGGATGAATGACTGCCTTGCCCCCTCTCTTTAAGTTTAAGATGTTAGGAATCCAATAAAACAAGTTGCAAAGGATTTGGAGGTCGTTTGGTTAGTCAATCAGCAAGATCTTTCCAAGTGCGCAGGCTGGGCGCCAAAACAGCAGCATCCGAATTAAGGAAGAAATGGGACCACCAACTTAAGTCCACTCTTTCTGAAATTTTGCAGCATGAAAGGGGACATAAATATTTATCAGATCATGGGTTCAAACCCCATCCAAAGCACCCCCTTGTATTGGTTTTACCCAGCCAAAAGGACAAGTGAAACACCCCTTTAACCGGTTTCTTCCTAGCCGGTACAAGTGGGCTGATTTCTTGGGTTTTGCTTCATCCACTTGCTGAGTTGATTGTTTTTGCTGCATTTTAGAACCTTTGTAAGCTTGACACATCATTTGGGAGGCATCATGGCCCCTAATGAAGTAGATTAAGCTAGTGGTGAGGTGTTAAGCTAGATGAGTGATGGATGTAATGTGTTTCCCTCTCCCAAATGTACTTGGCCTTGTTTTTGCTGCATGGAAAGGGGGGGGGAACTCGGCCATAAGCTGATAAAAACCAGCTTGAGCCTCATTTTGGAACCAACTTTGAATGAATGAATTTGTGAGTTCTCAAACTCTCTCTACAAAAACTCCTAGTGTTATATCTTGAGCTTGGCAACTCAAGTGGGTCTCTAGGTCTCTTTCTCTCAACTAGAAGGTGATTAAATTCTGTAACTAGTTGATACAAAGAGATTGCCCAAGTGTTCCCCAAGGGTGGCTCCTCGGATTATCCCTTGCAAGGTCACTTGACTATCCAAACTCTTGATTTCTCCTCTCCCTTGCTGTTTTTCCTTCTTCTTGTTTTAGATTCCACTTTGAGGCAAGTTGTGAGTTGTTTCTTCTTCTTACAACCCTCCATCACGCATGATGGCCGCATGAACACCTATACCGTCACTAAGGACAACAAGAAGATCACCCTCACTCCACTCAAATCATCTTCCCCTTCCAAACCCAAAGAAAACACCCAAATGGACATCTTCCTCACCACCCTCCTAAAGTCTCAAATGCATGAATGTGAGCCTTATAAGGAGTGGATTTTGCTAGTTCAAGAACCGACCCTAGCCACGGTCTCAAGCCACCCATTGCTCACACCTCTCTTACACACCTTCCAACATGTCTTCCCACGAGAAATACCCTACGGCTTGCCTCCCAAATGGTCCATCCAATACAAAACTGACCTCATTCCCGGTTCCACCCTCCCAAACAAACCGGCTTATAGGATGAACCCCCAAGAGACCCGAGAAATCCAATGCCAAGTTGATGATCTCCTAGCTAAGGGGCTAATCCGTGAGAGGTTAAGCCCATGTGCCATCCCGGCGCTACTCATGCCTAAGAAAGATGGGAGCATGAGAATGTGTGTTGATAGTAGGGCCATCAACAAAATCACAATCAAGTATTGGTACCCCATCCTAAGGTTAGAAGATTTACTTGATGAGCTTCATAGAGCCACCATCTTTTCTAAGATTGATCTTAGAAGTGGCTACTACCAAATCTGGATCTTTGAAGGGGATGAATGGAAGACGGTGTTCAAGACCAAGGGCGGCCTCTATGAGTGGTTGGTCATGCCATTTGGCTTGACTAATACACCTAGCACCTTCATGAGGCTTATAAATTAGGTGCTTAGGCTAATCATAGGCAAGTTTGTCATTGTGTACTGTGATGACATACTTGTGTATAGTAGGGATGAGCAAGAGCAAGCCAATCATCTTCACCAAGTCTTGAGCATCTTGGCTCAAGAAGAACTTTATGGTAACCTTGAGAAGTGCCACTTTTTTACACCCCAAGTCATCTTCTTGGGTTATGTAGTTTTAGCTCAAGGGGTTCACATAGATGAAGACAAAGTCAAGGCCCTCCGGGAATGGCCTACTCCAACTTCCATGCATCAAGTTCGAAGTTTCTATGGCTTGGTCTCCTTTTATAGGACATTTGTGAAGGATTGTAGCTCTATTGTTGCCCCTAGGACCGAGGTGCTCAAAGGCAAGTCCTTTGAATTGAACGAGCAAGCCTATTCAGCCATTGAAGAAATCAAAAGGAGGCTTTCAAGTGCACCCATACTAGCACTCTCTAGCTTCTCCAAGGCCTTCGAGGTGGAGTGTGATGCGTCCGGGGTAGGAATAGGGGTCGTTTTGTCCCAAGAGAAGAGGCCCATAGCATACTTTAGTGAGAAGTTGAATGAAGCCAAGAGGAAGTACTCAACGTATGACAAGGAGTTCTATGCCATAGTGTGGGCTTTGGAGCATTAGAGACACTACCTTATGGGGGCCGAATTTATGCTACACTTGGGCCATTAGGGCCTCAAATTCATTCAAGGGCAACATAAGCTCAATCCTCGCCGTTCCAAGTGGGTTGAGTACCTTCTAGCTTTCAACTTCATGATACATCATAAGGCTGGCAAGTTGAACAAGGGAGTGGATGCCCTTTCAAGGAGATGTTTCCTCCTTTCGGTCTTAGAATCCAAGGCGCTTGGATTTGAGATTGTTAAAGGAATGTATACCGATGATGAAGATTTCAAAGAGACGCATGCCAAATGTGCTAGCCACTCCCATGGCTAATTTCATATTCAAGAGGGGTTTCTCTTCAAAGGACCCTGGCTGTGCATACCCAAATGTGGGTTTGGGGAGTTGCTAATCCAGGAACTTCATGGTGGTGCTCTAGCTGGTCATAGGCAAGTTTGTTGTCATCTATTTCGATGACATTCTTGTGTATAGCCGGGATGAACAAGAGCATGCGAGCCACCTTCATCAAGTCTTGAGCATTTTGGCTAAAGAGAAGCTCTATGGTAATCTTGAGAAATGTCATTTCTTCACACCCCAAGTCATCTTCTTGGGTTATGTGGTGTCGGCTCAAGGCATCCATGTCGATGAAGACAAGGTCAAGGCCATCCGTGAGTGGCCTACTCCCACCTCTATACCACAAGGCCGAAGCTTCCATGGTTTGGCTTCCTTCTATAGGAGGTTTGTGAAGGATTTTAGCTCAATTATCGCTCCCATGACCGAGGTCATCAAGGGAAAGACCTTTGAGTGGAATGATCAGTTGTAGATGTCTTGCTTGTAGCTTTCGAGAAGGAACCTCCTGTTCATAAGAGTCTTAAGTTTCTCCCATGAGTTGATCTTCCTCTTGCCTTCTCTAGCCCTTTGCTTCTTGATGTTTTCAAACCATAAGGAGACATACCTTGTGAGTTCAAGGCTAGCAACCTTGAAAATTCTTTCATCATTATAGCCCTTAGCCTCAAAGATTCGGTCCATAGCTTGAACCCACTCGAGGTACTCATCGTTCAAGTTGCCATTGAACTACGGAGGTTCCACCTTGATGTCTCTAAAGTCATCCATAGGAGGTCTCCAACCTCCCCTTATTGGATTGCTTCCCATACTTGAGTCACTAGAGAAGTCATGTTCATCTCCATGACCACTGAGCTCTTGAGCTCTTTGGCCTCCTTGGAGGACCATAAATTGGGTGGTCATTTGCTTAAGTTGCCTACTAATTTTCCTCACACTTTGTTGTAGGGCTAGAATGGCATTATCTTGTCTCATGGTATGAGCTTGTTCCAAGCTCATACCTCTTGGTACTCTTACTGGTTAGGGAGAGTTCGGGGATGGGTTTTCCTCATTAGACATAGTGGGAATTAGAAAAGGAGCAGAGAAGGGGTAAAAGCTTGAAAAGAAGAGGGGCACGATTGCACTAGGGGTAGCACGGTGCAAAAACAGGCTGGAAGGGAGGCACTGTCGTGCCCAAGGGCACTTGGTGGTCGTGCTAGTGTTCTGGACTCGGAAGGTGATGTGACCGTCCAAGTAAACCTTTGGAAACCCTCCCCAATGGTCCAACACAAGATATGAGGCCCAAGAAGGTGAGGGAATCCATGCAATGGTCAGAAACCACCTGAATAAAATGGACAGTGAAGAAGCTAGTTCATTTGAAAATTAACCCAGTTTGTAGCCCTGTTGGAACCATATCCAGAAGGGGAAATGTCATGCACACACCACCTCCTTGAACTTTAGAGTCTTAGCTTTCTAACAAGCCCTTTGGCAAAGCATTTGGAGCCCATTTGGCCAGCCATTCAACCCAAAACCCAAAACTGTGCACTGCCGGGTAAAATCTAGCACAGTCCGAATAAGAAGGCTGTTTGGTTGACTTGCCTTGTTTCAAATTTTGTCAAATTTAGGGCTTAAAAAGGCATCTAAATATTTATCAAATCATGGCCCTAATGTTGAGTTAAGGGACCAGCTTGTGCTTATTTTATCCAGCCAAAGTAGAGGAGGAAATCCTTTACTCGAATAAAGGAAAGGCCGGCTGTCCACCCTTGTTTTTAGTGACCCACTTGTGCAACTTGCAAGCTCAAGAGTCTAAGCTGATGTACTATGATTATTTGTAAGCTCGACACCTCAATTTGGAGATTATTAGGCTAATAAGGTGTCAAAGCTAGAATAGATCTCTTGTTTTGTCAAACTTGTAACTTGTAATCTAGTTTAGTCCTTGTCATTTTGCATTTCTCAGCTTGTGAGCTGCCTTGGCGGAGTGTATGAGAGGGGACGGCCTATAAATACCCCCTCTCTTTCATTTGTAAGGATCTTTTGCCAAATTGAATACAAACTTAAGCATTGACTTAACCCTCTAAAATCCTAGTTCTATATCTTAATTGTGGCAACTTAAGTGGTGTCCTAGGTCTCCTTATCTCAATTAGGTGGTGTTTCTGTATCCTAATTGATCTGAGGAGATTGCCCTAGTGTTCAACAAGAGTGGCTCCCTTGGATTACACTTAATTATCCTCTCTTTGCCTTATCTCACTCTTACCCTCAAATCTGCCCATACTTTCGGTTTGCATCCGAAACTCATTGTTGGTAGCTAAGCACTTTAAGGGTCGTGTATGTGGAGTTTGAAAGGCTCGATACATCAAGTGGTATTAGAGCCTAGGCTACCCTCCTGGCCAAGCTTCCATCCCTAAACACATTCTAAAACACAAGACCATAAAACCGCTTACAAACACCCTGCCTTGCAAGTATCCTACCGTACCCAGATAGAAAGTCAGCACGGTCGCCCCGTGCCCCATCCTAGCATGCTTATTTCAGCTTCAGCAACTACGCATGCCCAGGCCGTGCCACCCAGCACGACTATGCCTCCTCCCCCCTGTCCAAAACACAACAACCCCTCACTCAAAGCCAACATGTCATCTAGCCAACTCCTAGAGGGGAAAAGAGGGAGTTTGAGAAACTCAAGGAGCCCCCCGGAACAAGGGCCTTGGATTGAACCCGAGGAAGAGGAAAGCCACCCAAATGATTCCTCTAGTGAAGAAGGCAAAGGAGGAAGGCCATTTTGGCCTAGAGAGGGAGGCAACCTTGATTTTGAGGTTAACATTCCCGAGATTGAGGGCTAACTAGACCCGAACCTATTTCTAGATTGGCTTTGAATGGTTGAAAGAGTCTTTGATTGTGAGGACATCCCGGATGAGAAATACGTAAAGCTCATAACCCTTAAGCTTCATAAATATGCTTCAATTTGGTGCGCTAACCTACTGACCAAGAGGGCTAGAAAAGAAAAAGGGAAGATCCGTACTTGGGCTCAAATGAGAGACAAACTAAAAGCCAAATTTCTACCCACCCATTACCTTCAAGATAACTACCTCAAACTTCACAATCTCAAACAAGGAATCAAGAGTATGGAGGAATATACTAGGGAGTTTGAACAACTCCTTTTGAAATGTGACTTGAAGGAGGATGAGACCCAAACTCTTGTGAGGTACTTGAGCGGTTTGGATAACCAAATTGCCTATGTCATTGACCCTCACCCTTACGCCTCTCTTGACGACCTTAGCTCGCTTGATTACAAAGTGGAACAACAACGGAAAGCCAAGGGAAAAGGGACTTTGTCCAAGCCTCCTACTCGGCCCTATCCATTTCAAAGAACCCCCAAACGCAAACCCTAGACCACAGATGACTCCACCACCATGGCCAAACGCCCCTACTACCCAGAATGTCTCTCAAAGGAACCCCCCAAATCGGATGATAGGAGGAGGTGTTTTCGGTGTCCCCTTGGTTGAACATCAAGCTTCCTTTGAGGAGCTTGAGGATGAGGGGGAAGGAGGGGAGAAGGAATTGTATTGGAATTAACCCTTAGAGCAGGTTGAAGAAGGGCTGGTTGAAGGGGAACTTTTGGTGATTAGAAGAGCCTTGGGTGGCCTAGCTTCCTAAGAGGAGTTTGAGTAAAGGGAGTCTGTATTCCACACGAGGTGCACCGTAGGCGGCAAGATATGCTACCTTATCATTGATGGGGGAAGTTGTGCAAATGTGGCCTCATAATCCATGGTGGACAAGCTCAAACTTTCGATGACCCCTCCCCCTAAACCGTGCACCATCCAATGGCCCAACCGAAGCAAAGGTTTGCAAATCTCTACTCGGTGTCTCCTATCACTAAGCATTGGAAAGACTTATAAAGATGAGATTTGGTGTGACATTATACCCATGGATGCTTGCCATGTTTTGTTGGGACGGCCTTGGCTCTTTGATGGGAGAGTCATGCATGATGGCCGCATGAACACCTATACGTTCACTAAGGACAACAAGAAGATCACCCTCACTCCACTCAAATCATCTTCCCCTTCCAAACCCAAAGAAAACACCCAAATGGACATCTTCCTCACCACCCTCCTAAAGTCTCAAATGCATGAATGATGGAGTTCTGGTGGTCATCCCTCACTTCCAGAATGTTTAGGCAAGAACCAAAAATCAAAAACAAGCCTAGACATCAAAATACTCCATGCTACCAGGTCAGATTGCACTTAACCGTGAAATCTGGTTATGGTCACCTAATTTTGGGGTGACTTAAGTCCTTGATTTTGGTGTTCTCATAAACCCTAGGATGTTAGGTTTCTAATAAAATAAGTTTCAGCCTCATTGGAGTTCGTTTGCTCATCCAAAATCTATGTTTAAGTCAAACTGCCCTGAAGACAGTTTACATCCAGATTTTACCCGGTTTTGGAGATTATATTTCTTAATCTTCCATGAGGTTTAAGTGTCCAATTTTTGCATCCCTGAAAAGCTTAAGATCTTGGCTTTCATTTCCAATTGGAATTACCAGATTTGGAGTTCAATTGGTTAGTGAATTAAGCTAATTAGTAAACCTGTGCTGTTTTGGAGTCCAATTTGCACGGTTTGGGGAATCAGGCTCATTCAAGGGGTAAACAACATCCAAATGCTATGATTCAAAAACGAGGGTAAACTAGACATCTTGAGGTTTCCTTCCATGTAAGGAAATCCAAGATTACTCAGCATTTGAGGTGTCAACCATGCAGCACAATGCACGGCAGAAACAGGCACCTAGATACCCGGTTGCTTAGCAAGGAGGATTTCCCTCCTAGATGGGTTTGCTTAAGGTGGAAGACTGCCAACTAGGTCATTTTGAGCTGCTTGATAAACCACCACCCAGCTGCTTGTGAGAGAGACACATGGAGCAAGTGAAACACCACCATTTTGCAAGCTCTCATTCGACCACTCAAGCATGACATAGCACACATGCATTTTTCAGTCCTTTTGAGGTGGCTAGCCGTGCACTCTTGCCTTCCTAGCTGGGAAATTGAGTCATTTACATTCCTTAATGCAAAGGAAAAGGCTTAGGAAGATAAATTAAGTGCTTTGTAATATAAACTTTCAGCTTATGTATGTTTTAGCTTAAACCGTGTATTATTAAGCATAGGATTAGTTTAATGACTTTCCTTGCCTAGAAGGAAAGCCCTTTTCATGTAATCACAAGGCTATATAAGTGCCTTGGCTGCTCTTTTGTAAAACAACAAGCTTGAGTATTGAAATTAAGAAAAGACTTTGTGTCTTGTGTTCCTCTCAAACACTTAACTTGCTTATCCTTAATTAGGCCGATTAAGGTGGTGTCCAAGTGAGTCTTAATCATTGATTAGGTGGTGTATCTTATCCTAATCAAAGGTTAAGGGCCCTAAGCTAAGTGATTAGTGGTGTATCTTATCTAATCACAAGGCTTAGAACTATCCAAATTCCATTGAATTCACTTAAAGTTCATGAAGTTAGCTTTTGGATTCCTTAAACCATAAGCTCTCTCTTTTCGTGTTCTAATCAGTGAACTTCATTCCTCTCTTCTCTTTTTTTGTTTTCATATTCATTTCAAGCTTAATCAAGGCCAAGAATTCTTGCTTTGATTTAGTTTTGAGCCCAAACACAAAAGCCATCTCAAAGCCGTGAAAATCACAAACTAGGCGTGCTTAGGCAGCAAGTTAGCACGGTCACCCCGTGCCATTAAGCACGGCCGTGCCCCCTTCAGTTCGTGAGTTTTCCACTTATTTTGGTTGTGTTCTTGTTGTAAGTTGGCTTGGGTTGTTCCTACCCTTGAGACTTACATCATTTTTGGTATCAGAGCAAGTTCAGATCCTTGCCTGATGATGCATATTTCCATATGCATCATTTTTATTCAAGTCCAATTTCAAAGAAGAAAAGGGTCAAAGAAGATCATGCATGGAAATGTGCCTATTTGGTTTTCTTAAGTGAGTTCAAAGACTCGCGACATTATGGAGAGGTCAAAAAGAGGTTAAGCTTTGCTATAAATTTGGTGCCGAATTCATCCCTGCGGAACCCGATTTTTGTGACCACTTTTGGACAAGCTCAAGTGGACCCACAACTTGAGGCTCCACATGGTTTTGAAGTTTAAGATTTCAGCTTTCAAATAAGCCCAAGTTTGTTTAATTTGGACATCATTTGATTGGGCAAAATATCACTCAAAGATACGTTATGCTGATCCAGTCCAGTCTAAGATAGGTACATTGTTTGGGCCATAACTTTTAAACCGCTTATCCAAATTGAGCAAATGAGCCCATTCTGGAAACTAGACTCCCAGGGCTTTCTATCAAGCCCAAGAACGCGTGATTTGGCCGAGTATTCTGGAAGTTATGGTCTGTTAAAGTTGAGGCAGCCGCAAGGATTAATTCTGGGAATATGAAGAGTCTTCGGTTACATGTGATTGTGTGGCTGACATTGTGCACGTTTTTGGAGCCTTCTAGATTGGTGTAATCAGATAAGAAATCCTAGAATATTCCTTGTAACCTCCCCCACCCCTTTTATGATGTGTCTTTCCATTTATCTTAGTCTTTTCATTTTACTAGTTTTAATTGTTAGGAGTTATTTGAGTCCTTTTGTTGTCTTTTGCTGAGCCTATATAAAGGGGGGGCGTGTGAGCATTGTAGATCAGATTTCTAAGGCATTTTCAAGAGTAATTCAAGCACCTTTGAGAGTGATTCTCATTTGTGTCTCAAAAATTCCTAGTTCTATATCTTGAATTTGGCTAATTCAAGTGGTGTTCTAGGTTCTCCTTCTTTTCTTTGGAGTGATTCCTCAGAAGAGTGAAGGGAATTAGCCCAAGACCAAGGTGTGAGTGGCTCCGGAAGGATTATCTCATACTCAAAGTCTTGCACTATCCATCTCTATCCTGTTTGGTGATATTCTTCATCTTTTGCATCTTTCTCTCTTTTCATTTTGCTTAAGTTTGATTTGAGTTTGATTTGGATCACTTTCCACCCACATATACATCACCTGAACCCCACGCCATTCCCAGCTTAGCTCTGAAATCATTTCAAAGACAGTCAAGCGTAAACCGTTCATTCCTGCGATCACAATGAGTACTAGCATGTCTGTGGAAGAAAAACTTGAGGTTCTTTCCAAGCAAATGCACGAACTAAGTGTGAGTAATCAAGAACTTAGGGCTCGAAATGAGTACTTGAGGAAACAGCTTGGAAACCACATGAAATAAAAGCAGAAACTTCAAGAATCACCAAGCATTCGGATTGGAACAGATTATGGCCATGAAGAGGAAGCTAGCAATGTGCTATCATTCTCTGATGAGGATGTACCATTCGAAAGAACGCAAAGAAGAACACGGCCTACTTTCAACTCTAATGAATTCAAGGCTGAAATTCCTGAGTTTGAAGGTAAGTTAGATCCTGATGAGTTCATTGAATGGTTAGAAACAGTGGAACGTATCTTTGAGTTTAAGGAGATTCCGGAGGATAAGAAAGTCAAGATAGTTGCTCTTAGACTAAGGAAATATGCTTCCTTGTGGTGGACAAACCTTAATGCTAAGAGAACTAGAGAAAGGAAGAGCAAAATCAACACTTGGGACAAGATGAAAGCCAAGATGAAGGCATGGTTTTTGCCTTCCACATATGTCCAAGATCAATACATGCTCTTTCACCATTTGAATCAAGGCAAGATGAGTGTTGAAGAATACACTCGTGAGTTTGAGAAACTCATGATCAAATGTGACATTCATGAGCCTGAAGAGCAAACCATGGTTCGTTACCTAGGAGGGCTTGATCCTAGGATAGCCAACGTGGTTGAATTACAAGCCTTTACCACTTTTGATGAGATTTGTGTCCCAGCTCACAAAGTGGAATAATAAAGAAGGTCTCGATTTCATACCCGTGAAGAAGTTCCCACATTCCTTCTTCAAGAACAACCATTCAACAAGGGGAGCCCAAACCTTGTCCCTAAACCCATGGCCCCCCCACTTCCTACTCCACAAAAGAACCAAACACCACTACAAAGCCTACCCCCGCAACTTAAACCCAAGCATGGCACTTCCCGATGTTTTAAGTGCCAAGGATTTGGACACATAGCCGCCGATTGTGTCAATCGAAGAAGCATTACTCTGGCTGAGTGGGAGGCAATTGGAAAGGAAGAAAAGGAGGAAGAAACTCAAGAAGAAGACCTTGAAGAAATTGAGATCACTGCTGATGAAGGCGAAATGCTACTCTTGGAGAAGATGTCTCCAAATTTTCATAAAGAAGAGCATGAACAACATACGAATATTCATGTTTGTATGTTATTCATTCCAAAGGAGCAAGACCATATCCCATCCTTTCCCCACAAAATCATTCCATTCACATCTATCCAGGATCTCACATGCTTAGGTCCTAAACTTGCTCAATTTACTCCCCCAAAGCAAAATCCAAACCCACCCCCCATCCATTCATTTCAACACCCACTTAAGTTTCACATGGCTGATGTGAGGAATACAGAAGCAAAGTTTAAACCAAGCTTATTTGAAGAGTTGATCCTTTTTCAGCCTAGTTCATCTTTGTTTGCTTTTGGGCGATACGTCCTTGGTGAATTTGAGGACAAATTCTTCTCAACAAGGGGAGAATTGATGGAGACCATCATGAGAAGCCCAAGGACCATCAAGCTCATCCGGACCATCAAGCTCAGCCCAAGGAGGACTCACTCAAGCTTCAAGAGGTCAAAGAAGTTGCAAAACTTTGCCGGAAATTGGCGTTCATGCCCGAAGAGGTAGTACCGCCTTCATCCCGCAATTTCCCGATTTTTGTGTGCACTTTTGGCCTAACTAAAGTGGTCCCACAACTTGAGGCTCCACATGGTTTTGAAGCTTAAGATTTCAGCTTTAAAATAAGCCCAAGTTTGTTTAATTTGGACGTCATTTGATTGGGCAAACTATCACTCAAAGGTACATTATTTTGATCCAGTCTAGTCTAAGATAGGTGCATTGTTTGGGCCATAACGTTTACACCGCTTATCCAAATTGAGCAAATGAGCCCATTCTGGAAAATAGACTTCCAGGGCTTTCTATCAAGCCCAAGAACGCGTGATTTGGCCGAGTATTCGGGAAGATATACTCTGTTGAAGTTGAGGCAGCTGCAAGGATTAATACTGGGAAAATGAAGAGTCTTCGGTTACATGTATTTGTGTGGCTGATATTGTGCACGTTTTGGAGGCTTCTAGATGGAGATATTCAGCTGAGAAATCCTAGAATATTCCTTATAACCTCCCCCACCCCTTTTATGATGAGTCTTTTTATTTTTCCTAAGTCTTTTCAATTTTCTAGTTTTAATTACTAGGAGTTTTTAAGTCTTTTGGTTGTCTTTGTTTAGCCTATAATAGGTGGGTTGTGTAGTTGCATTTCATCATTCAGAGTTGTAAGCTTTCCCAAGTGAAATACAATTACCTTTGAGTGTGATTCTCAAAAGTATTCCAAATCCCTAGTTCTATATCTTGAATTTTGGCAAGTTCAAGTGGTGTTCTAGGTTCTCTTTTCTTTTCCAATTGGAGTGATTCCTTGGTGAAGACGAGAGGATTTGCCCAAGATCAAGTCCTTGAGTGGCTCCGCGAAGGATTATCTCAAGTGCAAGGTCTTGTTTATCCTTTGTTCTTTTTTTGTTATTATTTTCATTCCATCTCAATCAACCTTCCAAGGCTTTTAAGCGACCCACATCATACCCAAATACACAAAAAAACAAAAAAAAAATTAAAAAAAAACCGTGAACAGCCCGTGTCCACAGGCCAAAAAGTTCGCACGGTGCCCCCGTGCCGCCCCACACGACCGTGCCATATTTATTTTCCAGAAATCTTCAAGTCGAGACGCAGCACGGTACCCCGTGCCACCCAGCACGACCGTGCCACTATACTTTTCTGCATTTCCTCAAGTCGAAGCATAGCACGGCCTGCCCGTGCCCCCTTGCACGACCGTGCCACCTTCCCTGCTGCATATTCTTCCTTCAAAGCATCTCCAACATGTCTACAAAGTCCACAAGAAGCGACCAAGCACGTGTGGAAGAGTTAGAAGCTCAAGTAACTTATCTTCGAACTCAACTTGGGCAACTTTTGGAGGAAAAACGAAGGTGGGTTCATAGCCCCACTCCCTCTCATCCTCATGAACCGGTGGTCGAATTGGAAGAAGAAGTCCTTCAATCCTGAGCCAATGCTAGTGACGAAGAAGCCCCAAGGAGACGAAGGCAAGGAAACAATATTGGTGGTGTCCGAATTGACATCCCCGAATTTGAAGGCCAACTTGACCCGGACTTATTTCTCGATTGGTTGCATACCATTGAGCGCATCTTTGAGTACGAGGACATCCCGGAGGACAAAAAGGTAAAACTTGTAGCCCTTAAACTCCGCAAATATGCTTCAATCTGGTGGGCTAACCTTGGAGCGAAAAGAGCAAGAAATGGGAAAGGGAAAATTAGAACGTGGGCCAAAATGAAAGAAAAACTCAAGGCCAAGTTTCTTCCCTCACACTATGTGCAAGATAATTATCTGAAACTCCACCGCCTCAAGCAAGGATCAAAAAGTGTAGAGGAGTACACTCGGGAGTTTGAACAACTCCTACTCAAATGCGACTTGAAAGAAGATGACTCTCAAACCTTGGTAAGATACTTAACCGGACTTGATGAGTCTATTGCTCATATTGTTGAATTGCAACCATATTCATCCCTTGATGACTTGAGTTCTCTAGCCTACAAGGTAGAGCAACAAAAGAAATCAAAGGGAAAGAGTGTCCTTTCCAAGCCTCTCTCTCGTCCTTACCCCACACAAAAGCCTCCGTACTACCCTCCTCGTCCACAAAATTCCCCACCATCACAAACCAAAAACACCACTCCAACCCCTCCAAAACCCTCCACACAAGAACCCAAATCAAAGGACAAGGTTCGTTGCTTTCGGTGCCAAGGTATGGGACACTATGCATCTGAGTGTCCAAACAGGAGGATCGTTTCCCTAGCGGAGTACCAAGAAGCATGTGATGAACATGCCTATGACGAAGAAGAAGAAGAGCACCGTGAAGAAGGAAGTTTGGAAGAAGTTGAAGAAGGCCCCGATGAAGGAGAATTGCTAGTTATCCGCCGGGCCTTGAGTGGAATTGCCACTCAAAAGGACATGGAGCAAAGAGAAGCCATTTTTCACACCAGGTGTACCGTAGGAGACAAGGTTTGTTCCCTTATCATTGATGGAGGTAGTTGTGCTAACGTTGCCTCAAAGACTATGGTGGACAAACTCAAGCTGCAAGTCTCTCCTCGTCCAAATCCCTACACCATACAATGGTTGAATCAAGGCAAAGGTTTGCAAATTACTCACCGTTGTCTTGTTTCCTTTTCAATTGGGAAAAACTATAACGATGAGATTTGGTGTGATATAGTCCCCATGGATGCTTGCCATATATTATTGGGTAGACCATGGCTTTTTGATAGAAGTGTCATCCATGATGGCCGGATGAACACTTACTCTTTTCTCAAGGACCGTAAGAAAATCACTCTTACCCCTCTCAAAAGTCCTTCCCCCTCTAAACCAAAAGACAATCCTCATTTGGAAGTCTTCTTTACTACTCTTCTCAAATCTGAGCATCATGAGTATGAGTCTTTTAAAGACTTGATACTTTTACAAGAAGAGTCTAAGCCACCATCTCCCTCACATCCACTACTCACCCCTCTCCTACAAGCCTATCACCATGTTTTTCCACAAGAAATTCCACATGGCCTTCCCCCTCCAAGATCTATCCAACACAAGATAGACCTCGTTCCCGGATCCGTACTTCCAAACAAGCCGGCATACCGGATGTCTCCAAGCGAAACACAAGAAATCCAAAGACAAGTGGATGATCTCTTGTCCAAGGGTTTAATTCGGGAAAGTCTAAGCCCATGTGCCGTGCCCGCCCTCCTTGTTCCTAAGAAGGATGGTAGCATGCGTATGTGTGTTGATAGCCGGGCGATAAACAAGATCACTATCAAGTACCGGTATCCTATCCCCCGATTGGAAGATCTATTGGATGAATTACATGTAGCCGCTATCTTTTCTAAGATTGATCTTAGAAGTGGCTATTATCAGATTCGCATTTTTGAAGGTGATGAATGAAAAACCGCCTTAAAGACTAAAGGAGGTTTATATGAGTGGCTTGTAATGCCATTCGGGCTTACTAATGCCCCGAGCACTTTTATGAGACTCATGAACCAAGTTCTCAAGCCCCTCATTGGAACTTGTGTTGTTGTTTACTTTGATGATATCTTGGTCAATAGCAAGACCGAGGAGGAGCATGCCAAGCATTTGCAACAAACTTTGGAGATTCTTTCACAAGAACAACTTTATGGCAATATGGAGAAATGCTTTTTCTTCACTCCTCAAGTGGTATTCTTGGGTTTCATTGTTTCCGCCCAAGGCCTCGAAGTTGATGATAGCAAGATCAAGGCTATTCAAGAATGGCCAACTCCTACATCCATCACTCAAGTAGGGAGTTTTCATGGCCTAGCCTCATTTTACCGGAGGTTCATTAGAAATTTCAGCACAATTATGGCTCCTATGACCGAGGTAATTAAAGGCAAAGAGTTTTCATGGAACGAGCAAGCACAACAAGCCTTTGAAGAGATCAAGAAGAAGCTCACTAGTTCCCCCGTTCTAGCCTTGCCCGACTTTACCAAAGTCTTTGAAGTAGAGTGTGATGCATCCGGGGTAGGAATTGGAGCTGTCCTATCTCAAGAGAAGAGACCCATTGCCTTTTTCAGTGAGAAGCTCAACGATGCCAAAAAGAAGTACTCCACCTATGACAAGGAGTTTTATGCAATCATTAGAGCATTGGAGCATTGGCGTCATTACTTAGTTGGAGGTGAGTTCATCCTTCATTCCGACCATGAAGCTCTCAAATACATCCAAGGACAACACAAGCTCAACCCTAGACATGCTAAATGGGTAGAGTATCTTCAGTCCTTCCACTTCACTATCCAACATAAGGCGGGAACTCTCAATAAAGGAGCTGATGCATTATCAAGAAGGTACTTATTACTCTCTACTTTGAGTACTAAAGTACTTGGATTTGAAGTTGTTAAAGATTTGTACCCAAAAGATGATGATTTCAAGGACATTTTTGAGAAGTGTCTTAAACACCCCCATGGGTTGTTCCACTTAGAAGATGGGTTCCTATTCAAAGGTTCACGCCTTTGTATACCTCAATGTGGATTTCGTGAACTACTTATCTAAGAGCTACATAGAGGAGCCCTAACTGGCCATTTTGGTGTCGAGAAGACCATATTGATGTTGAAGGAACACTATTATTGGCCTAAGATGTCAAGAGATGTAGAGCATTTCATCAAAAGATGTTCTATTTGTCAAATGGCTAAGAGCCATTCTTTGCCCCAAGGATTGTATTCTCCACTTCCCATTCCTCAATGATGTATATGAGGGTGGCAAGTGAACCAAATCAAACTCCAACTCAAAATAAGCCAAATTGGGAAGAGAAATGAAAGATGGATGAGATGGATGAAGAATTTCACTACACAAGAAAAAGGAATAGAACAAGATCTTGTAATTGAGATAATCCTTCACGGAGCCACTCAATGACTTGACCTTGGGCTAATTCTCTTGTCTTAACCAAGGAATCACTCCAATTGGAAAAGGAAGAGAACCTAGAACACCACTTGAATTTGCCACAATTCAAGATATAGAACTAGGAATTTAGTTGCACTTTTGAGAAACACACTCAAAGTACTTGTATTGCTTTGGAAATTTCTTACAATGCTGAATGAATAGCTTCACACGCCCCTCCCCTTTTTATAGACTCAGCAAAAGACAATCAAAGGACTCAAATAACTCCTAACAATTAAAACTAGCTAATGAAAAGTCTAAGAAAAATGAAAAGACTCATCATAAAAGGGGTGGGGGAGGTTACAAGGAATATTCTAGGATTTTTGCAGCTGATTACATCAATCTAGAAGCATCTAAAACGTGCACAATATCAGCCACACAAGTATATGTAACCGAAGACTCTTCATATTCCCAGCATTAATCCTTGCAACTGCCTCAACTTCAACAGAGCATAACTTCCAGAATACGCGGCCAAATCACGCGTTCTTGGGCTTGTTAGAAAGCCCTGGAAGTCTATTTTCCAGAATGGGCTCATTTGCTCAATTTGGATAAGCGGTTTGAAAGTTATGGCCCAAACAATGCACCTATCCCAGACTGGACTGGATCAGCATAATGTATCTTTGAGTGATATTTTGCCCTATCAAATGATGTCCAAATTAAACAAACTTGGGCTTATTTGAAAGATGAAATCTTAAGCTTCAAAAGCACATGGGCCCTCAAGTTGTGGGTCTACTTGAGCTTGTCTAAAAGTGGTCACAAAAATCGGGTTCCACAGGGATGAATTCGGCACCAAATTTCTAGCAAAGCTTAACCTCTTTTTGACCTCTCCATAGTGTCGCGAGTCTTTGAACTCACTTAAGAAGACCAAATAGGCACATTTCCATGCATGATCTTCTTTGACCCTTTTCTTCTTTGAAATTGGACTTGAATAAAAATGATGCATATGGAAATATGCATCATACTCCCCGGGTTGTTTTGAGTTTGTCCTCAAACTCAAAGGGTTGGCAAGCCTCTCAAGGAAGGGGTCGCGCTTACAATATGGGAGCTTTTGGGGAAGGAGGTCACAGGGCATCACCTCTAGAGAGATATAGAAGAGGGTGAGGGGAAGATGATAAAACGGGTCATACCTGGTGAGGAGAAGAGGCGAAAGTGGGAAATCTTCTTTAGGGGCAAGGGTTTGGGAAGGATGAATGAGGGTTAAGGCTTGTCGGTCCTTTTGTGGTTTGAGGGGTTGGGAAGGTTGAATGGGGGTTAAGGTGAATTCTTCTTGGGTCAAGAGTTGCTCAACTTCTTCAATAACCCCACATGCCTCCAACTCGGGTGCTTGGAGTTCGGTAGGGCGTACTTCTTGAATCAAGAGTTGTTCAAACTCTTCAGCAACCCTACATGGCTTCATCACTTCAAGGTCTTTAACTACATGCTCTTCAATTCTTGGGGTTATGCTCAAATTCACCTCATTATCTTCTTGGCACCCTTCTTGGGTGAAGGATTGCTCAATTTCTTGCACAATCTCTTCTTGCTTCAACTCGGATCTTTGGGCCTCAAGTTCAAAGGTCTCTTCATCACCACAGTCACTAAAAACAAGAGATAGGTCAACTAGGCCCGACCCTTTTCCTCCAAGGATCTCTTCATCTTTGTTGGAGTTAAATTTCTCAAAGGAAACAAATGGATGCTTGTGTAAGTAAGAGGTTGGAGTGAAAGTATCCATTAATTTACCTCTTAACTTAACCCATGTTGTGATCTTACTTTTTCCTCTCTTCTTCCTCTTATACTTGTACTTTTCCCACCATTCAAGCGCATGGCCTCGGAGCTTCTTGATAATAACCTTAAACTTCTCTTGCTCGTCAATATTGTAGCGAGTGAAGACTTGATCCACTTTGGAAATCCAGTAAGGGAAATCTTCTTTTTGGCCACGGAACTTTGGAGTTTCAAGGATGATCATCTCCTTTTCAATCAAAGCAATCTCTTTTCTCAAGTTCCCAAGAGAAATCATGATGGATGAAAGCTTAAGGGTTCTTTGTGGGTTATGTGTTTAGGCTAGAAAAAGGCTGTTTTGGAGAAGAGGAGGGAGGGCACAGTCGTGCAATGGGGCACTGGGGAACCGTGCTTGAGTGCTGTTTTGAAAATACTGAAAATCAAGGGTGGCACGGTCGTGCTAGGGAGCACGGTGTGGCCGTGCCAAATTGCTGCCCGCGGATGCTTGGTTTTTGCACGGTTTTGCTGGTTTGTGTTGTTTTTGTGTTTTGGCTTTTGGGATGTATTTGGCTGGGTTCTTGGTCACTTGACAACCTTGGCTCTGATACCAATTGATGTATATGAGGGTGGCAAGTGAACCAAATCAAACTCCAACTCAAACTAAGCCAAGTTGGGAAGAGAAATGAAAGATGGATGAGATGGATGAAGAATTTCACTGCACAAGAAAAAGGAATAGAACAAGATCTTGTAATTGAGATAATCCTTCACGGAGCCACTCAATGACTTGACCTTGGGCTAATTCTCTTGTCTTAACCAAGGAATCACTCCAATTGGAAAAGGAAGAGAACCTAGAACACCACTTGAATTTGCCACAATTCAAGATATAGAACTAGGAATTTAGTTGCACTTTTGAGAAACACACTCAAAGTACTTGTATTGCTTTGGAAATTTCTTACAATGCTGAATGAATAGCTTCACACGCCCCTCCCCTTTTTATAGACTCAGCAAAAGACAATCAAAGGACTCAAATAACTCCTAACAATTAAAACTAGCTAATGAAAAGTCTAAGAAAAATGAAAAGACTCATCATAAAAGGGGTGGGGGAGGTTACAAGGAATATTCTAGGATTTTTGCAGCTGATTACATCAATCTAGAAGCATCTAAAACGTGCACAATATCAGCCACACAAGTATATGTAACCGAAGACTCTTCATATTCCCAGCATTAATCCTTGCAACTGCCTCAACGTCAACAGAGCATAACTTCCAGAATACTCGGCCAAATCACGCGTTCTTGGGCTTGTTAGAAAGCTCTGGAAGTCTATTTTCCAGAATGGGCTCATTTGCTCAATTTGGATAAGCGGTTTGAAAGTTATGGCCCAAACAATGCACCTATCTCAGACTGGACTGGATCAGCACAACGTATCTTTGAGTGATATTTTGCCTAATCAAATGATGTCCAAATTAAACAAACTTGGGCTTATTTGAAAGATGAAATCTTAAGCTTCAAAAGCACATGGGCCCTCAAGTTGTGGGTCCACTTGAGCTTGTCCAAAAGTGGTCACAAAAATCAGGTTCCGTAGGGATGAATTCGGCACCAAATTTCTAGCAAAGCTTAACCTCTGTTTGACCTCTCCATAGTATCGCGAGTCTTTGAACTCACTTAAGAAGACCAAATAGGCACATTTCCATACATGATCTTCTTTGACCCTTTTCTTCTTTGAAATTGGACTTGAATAAAAATGATGCATATGGAAATATGCATCACTCAAGCCCCTTGTGATGGAAATCACTCCATCCCTTTTGTTAAAAAAGAATCAAATCAAATTAGCTAATCTTATTATGCTGGTTTAAGGATGAATAAATCATCCAAGTTTTGATTAAACATTGAAACTGCAGGGCAAGGGTTAAATCCAGCAGCTAACCCGTTTTTGTGTGCTTAATTTCTCAAACATACTAAGGGTTTACATCTAATATTTTTTGATGGATTTGAAGATCAAGATGTTAGCTTTCCAACAAATCAAGTTTCATCCAATTTGGACTTCATTTGGTCGTTCAAATCAGCAATTAAACCCAAGGTGTCAAAACTGCCCAGCAGGGCCAGGATGAACCCGGTTTTGTTCTTTTTATTTCTTATGATGTAGTTTAGCTTAAATCTTGTATTTTTACATATTTTGGGTCCCCAAGATCTTAGATTTCATGTCCAATTGGAATTACCAGATTTGGAGTTCAATTGGTTAGTGAATTAAGCTAATTAGTAAACCTGTGCTGTTTTGGAGTCTAATCTGCACGGTTTGGGGAATCAGGCTCATTCAAGGGGTAAATGACGTCCAATTGCTATGATTCAAAAAGGAGGGCAAACTAGACATCTTGAGGTTTCCAACCATGTAAGAAACGTAGCAATTAGTCATCATTTGAGGTGTCAAACATGCGTTGCAAGTGGAGGCAGAAACCGGCTGCTTGACCCCCGGTTGCTTAGCCTGGTGGTTTTCCTCCTTCAAGGGGTTTGCTTAAGGTGGAAGGCTGCCAAGCAGGTCATTTTGAGCTGCCAAGCAGGTCATTTTGAGCTGCTTGATTAAGCACCACTCAGCTACTTGAGAGAGAGACACGTGGAGCTAGTGAAACGCCACCATTTTGCAAGCTCTCATTCAACCACTCAAGCATGACATGGCACACATGCAATTTTCAGTCCTTTTGAGGTGGCAGCCATGCTCTCTTACCTTCCTTGAAGGGAAATTGAGTCAACAAGGTTTCTTAATACTTAGGAAAGAGTTTAAGAAGGAAATCTTGTGTTTTGTAGCTTAAACTTTCAGCTTATGTATGTTTTAGCTTAAACCGTGTATTACTAAGCATAGGATTAGTTTAATGACTTTCCTTGCCTAGAAGGAAAGCTCTTTTCATGAAATCACAAGGCTATATAAGTGCCTTGGCTGCTCTTTTGTAAAAACAAGAAGCTTGAGTATTGAAATTAAGAAAAGACTTTGTGTCTTGTGTTCCTCTCAAACACTTAACTTGCTTATCCTTAATTAAGCCGATTAAGGTGGTGTCCAAGTGAGTCTTAATCATTGATTAGGTGGTGTATCTTATCCTAATCAAAGGTTAAGGGCCCTAAGCTAAGTGATTAGTGGTGTATCTTATCTAATCACAAGGCTTAGAACTATCCAGATTCCATTGAATTCACTTAAAGTTCATGAAGTTAGCTTTGGGTTCCTTAAACCAAAGCTCTCCTTTTTTCATGTTCTAATCAGTGAACTTCATTCCTCTCTTCTTTTTTTTCCTTTCATATTCATTTCAAGCTTAATCAAGGCCAAGAATTCTTGCTTTGATTCAGTTTTGAGCCCAAACACAAAAGCCATCTCAAAAACCGTGAAAATCAAAAACTAGGCGTGCTTAGGCAGCAAGTTGGCACGGTGCCCCCGTGCCTTGAAGCACGACCGTGCCACCCCTGGTTCGGGAGTTTCCCACTTGTTTTGGTTGTGTTCCTGTTGTAAGTTAGCTTGGGTTGTTCCTACCCTTGAGACTTACATCATTTTTGGTATCAAAGCAAGTTCAGATCCTTGCCTAAACCCCACGCTCCCAAACTCAATCCAAACACAGTCAAGCATAAACCGTTCCTTCCTGCGATCACAATGAGTACTAGCATGTCTGTGGAAGAGAAGCTTGAAGTTCTTTCCAAGCAAATTCAAGAAATGAGTGTGAGTAATCAAGAACTCAAGGCTCGAAATGAGTACTTGAGAAAACAACTTGGAAACTACATGAAGCAAAAGCAAAAGGCGTGTGACGAACCCATCCAATCCGAACCATAGAGGCAAGAACAAGTGTTTAGCCATACTCTTGATTCATCTAGTGAAGATGAACCATTGAGAATGACTAGACAAGACTCACGGAATCAAGCCTAGTGCAAATGATTTCAAGGTTGAAATTCCAGAATTTGAAGGCAAGCTTGATCCTGAAGATTTTTTGGATTGGTTACACACAGTTGAAAGAGTTTTTGAGTACAAGGACATCCCAGAAGACAAGAAGGTGAAGCTGATTGCTTTAAGGCTTCGTAAGTATGCTTCTCTATGGTGGACTAACTTGTGTGCCAAAAGAGTAAGAGAAAGGAGGTCCAAAATCAGAACTTGGGAGAAGATGAAGTCAAAGCTCAAGGCTAGATTTCTTCCTTCTACCTATGTTCAAGATTGCTACTCACAACTCCACCATTTGAACCAAGGTAATTTGAGTGTAGAAGAATACACTCGTGAATTTGAAAAGCTTGTGATTAAGTGTGATTTGCAAGAATCAGAAGAACAAACAATTGTTAGATACTTGGGAGGTCTTGATCCTAGGTATGCTAATGTTGTTGATTTGCAAGCTTACACTTCTTTTGATGAAGTATGTGTGCTAGCTCACAAGGTTGAGCAGCAAAAGAAGAGCAAACCGCCCTCACGGCATGAAAATCCAAATCCCTCACCATATGAACAAACCTTAAACAAGGGGAGTTCATCTTATGTCCCTCAACCCACGGCATCCCTTTCCCCTTCTCCACAAAAAAACCAAACTCCACAAAAGGGCCTACCCCCACAACTCACACCAAAACCCCTTCCTAAAAACATCCCAAGGTGTTTTAAGTGCCAAGGCTTTGGTCACTTAGCATCAGATTGTACAAACCGAAGGTATGTTACCTTGGCTGAATGGAAGGCAACTGAGGAGGTCGAAATAGAAGAGGAAAAGAAAGAGGATAAAGAAGATGATCTCGAGGAGATAGTGATTGAGGCGGATGAAGGTGAAATGCTCACCTTAGACACTTACCACCCACCAAAATACAAAGAGAATCGAAATATTCTTTTCATGACTTTTGGTGAACCATCAACCTTTTCCCCCACTCCACCCACACCCAAAACACTCAAACGAACCTTCTGTCAATTCAACTCAGAATCATTCCTTACAGTTCCTAATCCTGAATTAAGAGCATGTGAGAAAGTGATTCCAATCATGTTCAAGGAGCCCCCTAAGTCCACCATTCCAATCAACAAGGGGAAGGTAAAGAAGAAAGTCTCTAAGTTCAAAAGAGACTTGTTTTCATGGTTGATTTTATTTCAACCAGAATTGAAGCAAAAAGAGGAGTTCATTACCTACTATGATTTGAGGCAAATCATTTTTAACAAGGGGAGTATGATGAAAATCCCTCCATCCCTTTTGTTAAAAAAGAATCAAATCAAATTAGGTAATCTTATTATGCTGGTTTAAGGATGAATAAATCATCCAAGTTTTGATTAAACATTGAAACTGCAGGGCAAGGGTTAAATCCAGCAGCTAACCCGTTTTTGTGTGCTTAATTTCTCAAACATACTAAGGGTTTACGTCTAATATTTTTTGATGGATTTGAAGATCAAGATGTTAGCTTTCCAACAAATCAAGTTTCATCCAATTTGGACTTCATTTGGTCGTTCAAATCAGCAATTAAACCCAAGGTGTCAAAACTGCCCAGCAGGGCCAGGATGAACCCGGTTTTGTTCTTTTTATTTCTTATGATGTAGTTTAGCTTAAATCTTGTATTTTTACATATTTTGGGTCCCCAAGATCTTAGATTTCATGTCCAATTGGAATTACCAGATTTGGAGTTCAATTGGTTAGTGAATTAAGCTAATTAGTAAACCTGTGCTGTTTTGGAGTCTAATCTGCACGGTTTGGGGAATCAGGCTCATTCAAGGGGTAAATGACGTCCAATTGCTATGATTCAAAAAGGAGGGCAAACTAGACATCTTGAGGTTTCCAACCATGTAAGAAACGTAGCAATTAGTCATCATTTGAGGTGTCAAACATGCGTTGCAAGTGGAGGCAGAAACCGGCTGCTTGACACCCGGTTGCTTAGCCTGGTGGTTTTCCTCCTTCAAGGGGTTTGCTTAAGGTGGAAGGCTGCCAAGCAGGTCATTTTGAGCTGCTTGATTAAGCACCACTCAGCTACTTGAGAGAGAGACACGTGGAGCTAGTGAAACGCCACCATTTTGCAAGCTCTCATTCGACCACTCAAGCATGACATGGCACACATGCAATTTTCAGTCCCTTTTGAGGTGGCAGCCATGCTCTCTTACCTTCCTTGAAGGGAAATTGAGTCAACAAGGTTTCTTAATACTTAGGAAAGAGTTTAAGAAGGAAATCTTGTATTTTGTAGCTTAAACTTTCAGCTTATGTATATTTTAGCTTAAACCGTGTATTACTAAGCATAGGATTAGTTTAATGACTTTCCTTGCCTAGAAGGAAAGCTCTTTTCATGTAATCACAAGGCTATATAAGTGCCTTGGCTGCTCTTTTGTAAAAACAAGAAGCTTGAGTATTGAAATTAAGAAAAGACTTTGTGTCTTGTGTTCCTCTCAAACACTTAACTTGCTTATCCTTAATTAGGCCGATTAAGGTGGTGTCCAAGTGAGTCTTAATCATTGATTAGGTGGTGTATCTGTATCCTAATCAAAGGTTAAGGGCCCTAAGCTAAGTGATTAGTGGTGTATCTTATCTAATCACAAGGCTTAGAACTATCCAGATTCCATTGAATTCACTTAAAGTTCATGAAGTTAGCTTTGGGTTCCTTAAACCAAAGCTCTCCTTTTTTCATGTTCTAATCAGTGAACTTCATTCCTCTCTTCTTTTTTTCTTTTCATATTCATTTCAAGCTTAATCAAGGCCAAGAATTCTTGCTTTGATTCAGTTTTGAGCCCAAACACAAAAGCCATCTCAAAAACCGTGAAAATCACAAACTAGGCGTGCTTAGGCAGCAAGTTGGCACGGTCCCCCGTGCCTTGAAGCACGACCGTGCCACCCCTGGTTCGTGAGTTTTCCACTTGTTTTGGTTGTGTTCTTATTGTAAGTTGGCTTGGGTTGTTCCTACCCTTGAGACTTACATCACCTTGGGAAGATATTAGCTTGGATTTCATCACGGGTTTGCCTAGAACCCAAAGAAACAAAGACTCCATTATGGTGGTTGTCGATCGATTCTCCAAGATGGCGCATTTCATTCCTTACCACACTACTAATGATGCTACTCAAGTGGCTAATCTTTACTTCAAGGAGATTGTGAGACTACATGGCATTCCCAAGAGCATGGTATCCGATCGTGACTACAAGTTTCTTAGTCATTTTTGGCTAACTTTATGGCGTAAATTGGGTACTCAACTCAAGTTTAGCACTACTTGTCATCCCCAAACTGATGGACAAACTGAAGTCACCAATAGGACTTTGGGTACCTTACTTCGAGTCCTAGTGAAGAAGCATTTGAAGAATTGGGATGAGTTGCTACCACATGCCGAGTTTGCATTCAATCGAGTGCCTAGCAAGTCCACCCAACTCTCTCCATTTCAAGTTGTCTATGGCTACAATCCCAAGAGTCCCTTGGATCTTGTTCCCATTCCAACTCCCACAAAATTTAGTTGGGAAGCTGAAAAAAGAGCCAAGGAGATCCAAGATCTTCATGCAAGAGTTAGAGATAACATTGCCAAGGCTAATGAAAGAGCGATACAAAGTGCCAACAAGCATCGCAAGGAGGTACATTTTCAGCCAGGAGATTTGGTATGGATTCACATGAGGAAGGAGCGTTTCCCTTCAAAGAGAAAATCTAAGTTGATGCCACGTTCCGATGGTCCATTTGAAATCCTGGAGAAGGTTGGGCCCAATGCATACAAGGTTGATCTATCTGGAGATTATGGCGTTTCGGCTACCTTCAATGTCTCCGATCTTAGCCCCTATTTCGATGATGAGCCCCTTCCTAGTTTGAGGGCAAACTTTCACTTACCCAGGGGGAATGATGGAGACCATCATGAGAAGCCCAAGGACCATCAAGCTCAGCCGGACCATCAAGCTCAGCCCAAGGAGGACTCACTCAAGCTTCAAAAGGTCAAAGAAGTTGAAAAACTTTGCCGGAAATTGGTGTTCATGCCCGAAGAGGTAGTTCCGCCTTCATCCCGCAATTTCCCAATTTTTGTGTGCACTTTTGGCCTAACTAAAGTGGTCCCACAACTTGAGGCTCCACATGGTTTTGAAGCTTCAGATTTCAGCTTTAAAATAAGCCCAAGTTTGTTTAATTTGGACGTCATTTGATTGGGCAAACTATCACTCAAAGGTACATTATTCTGATCCAGTCCAGTCTGAGATAGGTGCATTGTTTGGGCCATAACTTTTACACCGCTTATCCAAATTGAGCAAATGAGCCCATTCTGGAAAATAGACTTCCAGGGCTTTCTATCAAGCCCAAGAACGCGTGATTTGGCCGAGTATTCTGGAAGATATACTCTGTTGAAGTTGAGGCAGCTGCAAGGATTAATTCTGGGAAAATGAAGAGTCTTCGGTTACATGTATTTGTGTGGCTGATATTGTGCACGTTTTGGAGGCTTCTAGATGGAGATATTCAGCTGAGAAATCCTAGAATATTCCTTATAACCTCCCCCACCCCTTTTATGATGAGTCTTTTTATTTTTCCTAAGTCTTTTCAATTTTCTAGTTTTAATTACTAGGAGTTTTTAAGTCTTTTGGTTGTCTTTGTTTAGCCTATAAATAGGTGGGTTGTGTAGTTGCATTTCATCATTCAGAGTTGTAAGCTTTCCCAAGTGAAATACAATTACCTTTGAGTGTGATTCTCAAAAGTATTCCAAATCCCTAGTTCTATATCTTGAATTTTGGCAAGTTCAAGTGGTGTTCTAGGTTCTCTTTTCTTTTCCAATTGGAGTGATTCCTTGGTGAAGACGAGAGGATTTGCCCAAGATCAAGTCCTTGAGTGGCTCCGCGAAGGATTATCTCAAGTGCAAGGTCTTGTTTATCCTTTGTTCTTTTTTGTTATTATTTTCATTCCATCTCAATCAACCTTCCATTTTCTCTTTACTTTGGTTCAATTCTTATTTGGGTTTATTTGAGTTTGATTTGGTTCACTTACCCTCCCACATATACATCAAGAATGATGGAGTTCTGGTGGTCATCCCTCACTTCCAGAATGTTTAGGCAAGAACCAAAAATCAAAAACAAGCCTAGACATCAAAATACTCCATGCTGCCAGGTCAGATTTCACTTAACCGTGAAATCTGGTTGTGGTCACCTAATTTTGGGGTGACTTAAGTCCTTGATTTTGGTGTTCTCATAAACCCTAGGATGTTAGGTTTCTAATAAAATAAGTTTCAGCCTCATTGGAGTTCGTTTGCTCATCCAAAATCTATGTTTAAGTCAAACTGCCCTGAAGACAGTTTACATCCAGATTTTACCCGGTTTTGGTGATTATATTTCTTAATCTTCCATGAGGTTTAAGTGTCCAATTTTTGCATCCCTGAAAAGCTTAAGATCTTAGCTTTCATTTTCAATTGGAATTACCAGATTTGGAGTTCAATTGGTTAGTGAATTAAGCTAATTAGTAAACCCGTGCTGTTTTGGAGTCCAATTTGCACGGTTTGGGGAATCAGGCTCATTCAAGGGGTAAACGACGTCCAAATGCTATGATTCAAAAACAAGGGTAAACTAGACATCTTGAGGTTTCCTTCCATGTAAGGAAATCCAAGATTACTCAGCATTTGAGGTGTCAACCATGCAGCACAATGCACGGCAGAAACAGGCACCTAGATACCCGGTTGCTTAGCAAGGAGGATTTCCCTCCTAGATGGGTTTGCTTAAGGTGGAAGACTGCCAACTAAGTCATTTTGAGCTGCTTGATAAACCACCACCTAGCTGCTTGTGAGAGAGACACGTGGAGCAAATGAAACACCACCATTTTGCAAGCTCTCATTCGACCACTCAAGCATGACATGGCACACATGCATTTTTCAGTCCTTTTGAGGTGGCTAGTCGTGCACTCTTGCCTTCCTAGCTAGGAAATTGAGTCATTTACATTCCTTAATGCAAAGGAAAAGGCTTAGGAAGATAAATTAAGTGCTTTGTAATATAAACCTTCAGCTTATGTGTGTTTTAGCTTAAACCGTGTATTACTAAGCATAGGATTAGTTTAATGACTTTCCTTGCCTAGAAGGAAAGCCCTTTTCATGTAATCACAAGGCTATATAAGTGCCTTTGCTGCTCTTTTGTAAAACAACAAGCTTGAGTATTGAAATTAAGAAAAGACTTTGTGTCTTGTGTTCCTCTCAAACACTTAACTTGCTTATCCTTAATTAGGCCGATTAAGGTGGTGTCCAAGCGAGTCTTAATCATTGATTAGGTGGTGTATCTTATCCTAATCAAAGGTTAAGGGCCCTAAGCTAAGTGATTAGTAGTGTATCTTATCTAATCACAAGGCTTAGAACTATCCAAATTCCATTGAATTCACTTAAAGTTCATGAAGTTAGCTTTTGGATTCCTTAAACCATAAGCTCTCTCTTTTCGTGTTCTAATCAGTGAACTTCATTCCTCTCTTCTCTTTTTTTCTTTTCATATTCATTTCAAGCTTGATCAAGGCCAAGAATTCTTGCTTTGATTTAGTTTTGAGCCCAAACACAAAAGCCATCTCAAAGCCGTGAAAATCACAAACTAGGCGTGCTTAGGCAGCAAGTTAGCACGGTCACCCCGTGCCATTAAGCACGGCCGTGCCCCCTTCAGTTCGTGAGTTTTCCACTTGTTTTGGTTGTGTTCTTGTTGTAAGTTGGCTTGGGTTGTTCCCACCCTTGAGACTTACATCAATGAATGTGAGCCTTATAAGGAGTGGATTTTGCTAGTTCAAGAACCGACCCTAGCCACGGTCTCAAGCCACCCATTGCTCACACCTCTCTTACACACCTTCCAACATGTCTTCCCACGAGAAATACCCTACGGCTTGCCTCCCAAATGGTCCATCCAATACAAAACTGACCTCATTCCCGGTTCCACCCTCCCAAACAAACCGGCTTATAGGATGAACCCCCAAGAGACCCGAGAAATCCAATGCCAAGTTGATGATCTCCTAGCTAAGGGGCTAATCCGTGAGAGGTTAAGCCCATGTGCCATCCCGGCGCTACTCATGCCTAAGAAAGATGGGAGCATGAGAATGTGTGTTGATAGTAGGGCCATCAACAAAATCACAATCAAGTATTGGTACCCCATCCTAAGGTTAGAAGATTTACTTGATGAGCTTCATAGAGCCACCATCTTTTCTAAGATTGATCTTAGAAGTGGCTACTACCAAATCTGGATCTTTGAAGGGGATGAATGGAAGACGGTGTTCAAGACCAAGGGCGGCCTCTATGAGTGGTTGGTCATGCCATTTGGCTTGACTAATACACCTAGCACCTTCATGAGGCTTATAAATTAGGTACTTAGGCTAATCATAGGCAAGTTTGTCATTGTGTACTGTGATGACATACTTGTGTATAGTAGGGATGAGCAAGAGCAAGCCAATCATCTTCACCAAGTCTTGAGCATCTTGGCTCAAGAAGAACTTTATGGTAACCTTGAGAAGTGCCACTTTTTTACACCCAAGTCATCTTCTTGGGTTATGTAGTTTTAGCTCAAGGGGTTCACATAGATGAAGATAAAGTCAAGGCCCTCCGGGAATGGCCTACTCCAACTTCCATGCATCAAGTTCGAAGTTTCTATGGCTTGGTCTCCTTTTATAGGACATTTGTGAAGGATTATAGCTCTATTGTTGCCCCTAGGACCGAGGTGCTCAAAGGCAAGTCCTTTGAATTGAACGAGCAAGCCTATTCAGCCATTGAAGAAATCAAACGAAGGCTTACAAGTGCGCCCATACTAGCACTCTCTAGCTTCTCCAAGGCCTTCGAGGTGGAGTGTGATGCGTCCGGGGTAGGAATAGGGGTCGTTTTGTCCCAAGAGAAGAGGCCCATAGCATACTTTAGTGAGAAGTTGAATGAAGCCAAGAGGAAGTACTCAACGCATGACAAGGAGTTCTATGCCATAGTGTGGGCTTTGGAGCATTAGAGACACTACCTTATGGGGGCCGAATTTATGCTACACTTGGACCATGAGGGCCTCAAATTCATTCAAGGGCAACATAAGCTCAATCCTCGCTGTTCCAAGTGGGTTGAGTACCTTCTAGCTTTCAACTTCATGATACATCATAAGGCTGGCAAGTTGAACAAGGGAGTGGATGCCCTTTCAAGGAGATATTTCCTCCTTTCGGTCTTAGAATCCAAGGCGCTTGGATTTGAGACTGTGAAAGGAATGTATACCGATGATGAAGATTTCAAAGAGACGCATGCCAAATGTGCTAGCCACTCCCATGGCTAATTTCATATTCAAGAGGGGTTTCTCTTCAAAGGACCCTGGCTGTGCATACCCAAATGTGGGTTTGGGGAGTTGCTAATCCAGGAACTTCATGGTGGTGCTCTAGCTGGTCATAGGCAAGTTTGTTGTCATCTATTTCGATGACATTCTTGTGTATAGCCGGGATGAACAAGAGCATGCGAGCCACCTTCATCAAGTCTTGAGCATTTTGGCTAAAGAGAAGCTCTATGGTAATCTTGAGAAATGTCATTTCTTCACACCCCAAGTCATCTTTTTGGGTTATGTGGTGTCGGTTCAAGGCATCCATGTCGATGAAGACAAGGTCAAGGCCATCTGTGAGTGGCCTACTCCCACCTCTATACCACAAGTCCGAAGCTTCCATGGTTTGGCTTCCTTCTATAGGAGGTTTGTGAAGGATTTTAGCTCAATTGTCGCTCCCATGACCGAGGTCATCAAGGGAAAGCCCTTTGAGTGGAATGATCAGTTGTAGATGTCTTGCTTGTAGCTTTCGAGAAGGAACCTCCTGTTCATAAGAGTCTTAAGTTTCTCCCATGAGTTGATCTTCCTCTTGCCTTCTCTAGCCCTTTGCTTCTTGATGTTTTCAAACCATAAGGAGACATACCTTGTGAGTTCAAGGCTAGCAACCTTGAAAATTCTTTCATCATTATAGCCCTTAGCCTCAAAGATTCGGTCCATAGCTTGAACCCACTCGAGGTACTCATCGTTCAAGTTGCCATTGAACTACGGAGGTTCCACCTTGATGTCTCTAAAGTCATCCATAGGAGGTCTCCAACCTCCCCTTCTTGGATTGCTTCCCATACTTGAGTCACTAGAGAAGTCATGTTCATCTCCATGACCACTGAGCTCTTGAGCTCTTTGGCCTCCTTGGAGGACCATAAATTGGGTGGTCATTTGCTTAAGTTGCCTACTAATTTTCCTCACACTTTGTTGTAGGGCTAGAATGGCATTATCTTGTCTCATGGTATGAGCTTGTTCCAAGCTCATACCTCCTGGTACTCTTACTGGTTAGGGAGAGTTCGGGGATGGGTTTTCCTCATTAGACATAGCGGGAATTAGAAAAGGAGTAGAGAAGGGGTAAAAGCTTGAAAAGAAGAGGGGCACGATTGCACTAGGGGTAGCACGGTGCAAAAACAGGCTGGAAGGGAGGCACTGTCATGCCCAAGGGCACTTGGTGGCCGTGCTAGTGTTCTGGACTCGGAAGGTGATGTGACCATCCAAGTAAACCTTTGGAAACCCTCCCCAATGGTCCAACACAAGATATGAAGCCCAAGAAGGTGAGGGAATCCATGCAATGGTCAGAAACTACCTGAATAAAATGGATAGTGAAGAAGCTAGTTCATTTGAAAATTAACCCAGTTTGTAGCCCTGTTGGAACCATATCCAGAAGGGGAAATGTCATGCACACACCATCTCCTTGAACCTTAGAGTCTTAGCTTTCTAACAAGCCCTTTGGCAAAGCATTTGGAGCCCATTTGGTCAGCCATTCAAGCCAAAACCCGAAACTATGCACTGCCGGGTAAAATCTAGCACAGTCCGAATAAGAAGGCTGTTTGGTTGACTTGCCTTGTTTCAAATTTTGTCAAATTTAGGGCTTAAAAAGGCATCTAAATATTTATCAAATCATGGCCCTAATGTTGAGTTAAGGGACCAGCTTGTGCTTATTTTATCCAGCCAAAGTAGAGGAGGAAATCCTTTACTCGGATAAAGGAAAGGCCGGCTGTCCACCCTTGTTTTTGGTGACCCGCTTGTGCAACTTGCAAGCTCAAGAGTCTAAGCTGATGTACTATGATTATTTGTAAGCTCGACACCTCAATTTGGAGATTATTAAGCTAATAAGGTGTCAAAGCCAGAATAGATCTCTTGTTTTGTCAAACTTGTAACTTGTAATCTAGTTTAGTCCTTGTCATTTTGCATTTCTCAGCTTGTGAGCTACCTTAGCGGAGTGTATGAGAGGGGAGGGCCTATAAATACCTCCTCTCTTTCATTTGTAAGGATCTTTTGCCAAATTGAATACAAACTTGAGCATTGACTTAACCCTCTAAAATCCTAGTTCTATATCTTAATTGTGGCAATTAAGTGGTGTCCTAGGTCTCCTTATCTCAATTAGGTGGTGTTTCTGTATCCTAATTGATCTAAGGAGATTGCCCTTGTGTTCAATAGGAGTGGCTCCCTTGGATTACACTTAATTATCCTCTCTTTACCTTATCTCACTCTCACCCTCAAATCTGCCCATACTTTCGGTTTGCATCCGAAACTCATTGTTGGTAGCTAAGCACTTTAAGGGTCGTGTATGTGGAGTTTGAAAGGCTCGATACATCAAGTGGTATTAGAGCCTAGGCTATCCTCCTGGCCAAGCTTCCATCCCTAAACACATTCCAAAACACAAGACCACAAAACCGCTCACAAACACCCTGCCTTGCAAGTATCCTACCGTACCCAGATAGAAAGTCAGCACGGTCGCCCCGTGCCTCATCCTAGCATGCTTATTTCAGCTTCAGCAACTACGTATGCCCAGGCCGTGCCACCCAGCACGACTATGCCTCCTCCCCCCTGTCCAAAACACAACAACCCCTCACTCAAAGCCAACATGTCATCTAGCCAACTCCTAGAGGGGAAAAGAGGGAGTTTGAGAAACTCAAGGAGCCCCCCGGAACAAGGGCCTCGGATTGAACCCGAGGAAGAGGAAAGCCACCCAAATGATTCCTCTAGTGAAGAAGGCAAAGGAGGAAGGCCATTTTGGCCTAGAGAGGGAGGCAACTTTGATTTTGAGGTTAACATTCCCGAGATTGAGGGCTAACTAGACCCGAACCTATTTCTAGATTGGCTTTGAATGGTTGAAAGAGTCTTTGATTGCGAGGACATCCCGGATGAGAAATACGTAAAGCTCGTAACCCTTAAGCTTCATAAATATGCTTCAATTTGGTGCGCTAACCTACTGACCAAGAGGGCTAGAAAAGAAAAAAGGAAGATCCATACTTGGGCTCAAATGAGAGACAAACTAAAAGCCAAATTTCTACCCACCCATTACCTTCAAGATAACTACCTCAAACTTCATAATCTCAAACAAGGAATCAAGAGTATGGAGGAATATACTAGGGAGTTTGAACAACTCCTTTTGAAATGTGACTTGAAGGAGGATGAGACCCAAACTCTTGTGAGGTAGTTGAGTGGTTTGGATAACCAAATTGCCTATGTCATTGACCCTCACCCTTACGCCTCTCTTGATGACCTTCGCTCGCTTGATTACAAAGTGGAACAACAACGGAAAGCCAAGGGAAAAGGGACTTTGTCCAAGCCTCCTACTTGGCCCTATCCATTTCAAAGAACCCCCAAACACAAACCCTAGACCACAGATGACTCCACCACCATGGCCAAACGCCCCTACT
Organism: Carnegiea gigantea; assembly: GCA_029747015.1. Taxonomy (NCBI): domain Eukaryota; kingdom Viridiplantae; phylum Streptophyta; class Magnoliopsida; order Caryophyllales; family Cactaceae; genus Carnegiea; species Carnegiea gigantea. The sequence continues at coordinate 41,804 of JAKOGI010002313.1, forward strand.
ACCCAGAATGTCTCTCAAAGGAACCCCCCAAATCGAATGATAGGAGGAGGTGTTTTCGGTGTCCCCTTGGTTGAACATCAAGCTTCCTTTGAGGAGCTTGAGGATGAGGGGGAAGGAGGGGAGAAGGAATTGTATTGGAATTAACCCTTAGAGCAGGTTGAAGAAGGGCTGGTTGAAGGGGAACTTTTGGTGATTAGAAGAGCCTTGGGTGGCCTAGCTTCCTAAGATGAGTTTGAGTAAACGGAGTTTGTATTCCACACGAGGTGCACCGTAGGCGGCAAGATATGCTACCTTATCATTGATGGGGGAAGTTGTGCAAATGTGGCCTCATAATCCATGGTGGACAAGCTCAAACTTTCGATGACCCCTCCCCCCAAACCATGCACCATCCAATGGCCCAACCGAACCAAAGGTTTGCAAATCTCTACTCGGTGCCTCCTATCACTAAGCATTGGAAAGACTTATAAAGATGAGATTTGGTGTGACATTATACCCATGGATGCTTGCCATGTTTTGTTGGGACGGCCTTGGCTCTTTGATGGGAGAGTCATGCATGATGGCTGCATGAACACCTATACCTTCACTAAGGACAACAAGAAGATCACCCTCACTCCACTCAAATCATCTTCCCCTTCCAAACCCAAAGAAAACACCCAAATGGACATCTTCCTCACCACCCTCCTAAAGTCTCAAATGCATGAATGTGAGCCTTATAAGGAGTGGATTTTGCTAGTTCAAGAACCGACCCTAGCCACGGTCTCAAGCCACCCATTGCTCACACCTCTCTTACACACCTTCCAACATGTCTTCCCACGAGAAATACCCTACGGCTTGCCTCCCAAATGGTCCATCCAATACAAAACTGACCTCATTCCCGGTTCCACCCTCCCAAACAAACCGGCCTATAGGATGAACCCCCAAGAGACCCGAGAAATCCAATGCCAAGTTGATGATCTCCTAGCTAAGGGGCTAATCCGTGAGAGGTTAAGCCCATGTGCCATCCCGGCGCTACTCATGCCTAAGAAAGATGGGAGCATGAGAATGTGTGTTGATAGTAGGGCCATCAACAAAATCACAATCAAGTATTGGTACCCCATCCTAAGGTTAGAAGATTTACTTGATGAGCTTCATAGAGCCACCATCTTTTCTAAGATTGATCTTAGAAGTGGCTACTACCAAATCTGGATCTTTGAAGGGGATGAATGGAAGACGGTGTTCAAGACCAAGGGCGGCCTCTATGAGTGGTTGGTCATGCCATTTGGCTTGACTAATACACCTAGCACCTTCATGAGGCTTATAAATTAGGTACTTAGGCTAATCATAGGCAAGTTTGTCATTGTGTACTGTGATGACATACTTGTGTATAGTAGGGATGAGCAAGAGCAAGCCAATCATCTTCACTAAGTCTTGAGCAACTTGGCTCAAGAAGAACTTTATGGTAACCTTGAGAAGTGCCACTTTTTTACACCCCAAGTCATCTTCTTGGGTTATGTAGTTTTAGCTCAAGGGGTTCACATAGATGAAGACAAAGTCAAGGCCCTCCGGGAATGGCCTACTCCAACTTCCATGCATCAAGTTCGAAGTTTCTATGGCTTGGTCTCCTTTTATAGGACATTTGTGAAGGATTGTAGCTCTATTGTTGCCCCTAGGACCGAGGTGCTCAAAGGCAAGTCCTTTGAATTGAACGAGCAAGCCTATTCAGCCATTGCAGAAATCAAAAGGAGGCTTACAAGTGCGCCTATACTAGCACTCTCTAGCTTCTCCAAGGCCTTCGAGGTGGAGTGTGATGCGTCCGGGGTAGGAATAGGGGTCGTTTTGTCCCAAGAGAAGAGGCCCATAGCATACTTTAGTGAGAAGTTGAATGAAGCCAGGAGGAAGTACTCAACGTATGACAAGGAGTTCTATGCCATAGTGTGGGCTTTGGAGCATTAGAGACACTACCTTATGGGGGCCGAATTTATGCTACACTTGGACCATGAGGGCCTCAAATTCATTCAAGGGCAACATAAGCTCAATCCTCGCCGTTCCAAGTGGGTTGAGTACCTTCTAGCTTTCAACTTCATGATACATCATAAGGCTGGCAAGTTGAACAAGGGAGTGGATGCCCTTTCAAGGAGATATTTCCTCCTTTCGGTCTAAGAATCCAAGGCGCTTGGATTTGAGATTGTTAAAGGAATGTATACCGATGATGAAAATTTCAAAGAGACGCATGCCAAATGTGCTAGCCACTCCCATGGCTAATTTCATATTCAAGAGGGGTTTCTCTTCAAAGGACCCTGGCTGTGCATACCCAAATGTGGGTTTGGGGAGTTGCTAATCCAGGAACTTCATGGTGGTGCTCTAGCCGGTCATAGGCAAGTTTGTTGTCATCTATTTCGATGACATTCTTGTGTATAGCCGGGATGAACAAGAGCATGCGAGCCACCTTCATCAAGTCTTGAGCATTTTGGCTAAAGAGAAGCTCTATGGTAATCTTGAGAAATGTCATTTCTTCACACCCCAAGTCATCTTCTTGGGTTATGTGGTGTCGGTTCAAGGCATCCATGTCGATGAAGACAAGGTCAAGGCCATCTGTGAGTGGCCTACTCCCACCTCTATACCACAAGTCCGAAGCTTCCATGGTTTGGCTTCCTTCTATAGGAGGTTTGTGAAGGATTTTAGCTCAATTGTCGCTCCCATGACCGAGGTCATCAAGGGAAAGCCCTTTGAGTGGAATGATCAGTTGTAGATGTCTTGCTTGTAGCTTTCGAGAAGGAACCTCCTGTTCATAAGAGTCTTAAGTTTCTCCCATGAGTTGATCTTCCTCTTGCCTTCTCTAGCCCTTTGCTTCTTGATGTTTTCAAACCATAAGGAGACATACCTTGTGAGTTCAAGGCTAGCAACCTTGAAAATTCTTTCATCATTATAGCCCTTAGCCTCAAAGATTCGGTCCATAGCTTGAACCCACTCGAGGTACTCATCGTTCAAGTTGCCATTGAACTACGGAGGTTCCACCTTGATGTCTCTAAAGTCATCCATAGGAGGTCTCCAACCTCCCCTTCTTGGATTGCTTCCCATACTTGAGTCACTAGAGAAGTCATGTTCATCTCCATGACCACTGAGCTCTTGAGCTCTTTGGCCTCCTTGGAGGACCATAAATTGGGTGGTCATTTGCTTAAGTTGCCTACTAATTTTCCTCACACTTTGTTGTAGGGCTAGAATGGCATTATCTTGTCTCATGGTATGAGCTTGTTCCAAGCTCATACCTCCTGGCACTCTTACTGGTTAGGGAGAGTTCGGGGATGGGTTTTCCTCATTAGACATAGTGGGAATTAGAAAAGGAGCAGAGAAGGGGTAAAAGCTTGAAAAGAAGAGGGGCACGATTGCACTAGGGGTAGCACGGTGCAAAAACAGGCTGGAAGGGAGGCACTGTCGTGCCCAAGGGCACTTGGTGGCCGTGCTAGTGTTCTGGACTCGGAAGGTGATGTGACCATCCAAGTAAACCTTTGGAAACCTTCCCCAATGGTCCAACACAAGATATGAAGCCCAAGAAGGTGAGGGAATCCATGCAATGGTCAGAAAACACCTGAATAAAATGGACAGTGAAGAAGCTAGTTCATTCGAAAATTAACCCAGTTTGTAGCCCTGTTGGAACCATATCCAGAAGGGGAAATGTCATGCACACACCACCTCCTTGAACCTTAGAGTCTTAGCTTTCTAACAAGCCCTTTGGCAAAGCATTTGGAGCCCATTTGGTCAGCCATTCAAGCCAAAACCCAAAACTGTGCACTGCCGGGTAAAATCTAGCACAGTTCCAATAAGAAGGCTGTTTGGTTGACTTGCCTTGTTTCAAATTTTGTCAAATTTAGGGCTTAAAAAGGCATCTAAATATTTATCAAATCATGGCCCTAATGTTGAGTTAAGGGACCAGCTTGTGCTTATTTTATCCAGCCAAAGTAGAGGAGAAAATCCTTTACTCGAATAAAGGAAAGGCCGGCTGTCCACCCTTGTTTTTAGTGACCCACTTGTGCAACTTGCAAGCTCAAGAGTCTAAGCTGATGTACTATGATTATTTGTAAGCTCGACACCTCAATTTGGAGATTATTAGGCTAATAAGGTGTCAAAGCTAGAATAGATCTCTTGTTTTGTCAAACTTGTAACTTGTAATCTAGTTTAGTCCTTGTCATTTTGCATTTCTCAGCTTGTGAGCTGCCTTGGCGGAGTGTATGAGAGGGGACGACCTATAAATACCCCCTCTCTTTCATTTGTAAGGATCTTTTGCCAAATTGAATACAAACTTAAGCATTGACTTAACCCTCTAAAATCCTAGTTCTATATCTTAATTGTGGCAACTTAAGTGGTGTCCTAGGTCTCCTTATCTCAATTAGGTGGTGTTTCTGTATCCTAATTGATCTGAGGAGATTGCCCTAGTGTTCAACAAGAGTGGCTCCCTTGGATTACACTTAATTATCCTCTCTTTGCCTTATCTCACTCTTACCCTCAAATCTGCCCATACTTTCGGTTTGCATCCGAAACTCATTGTTGGTAGCTAAGCACTTTAAGGGTCGTGTATGTGGAGTTTGAAAGGCTCGATACATCAAGTGGTATTAGAGCCTAGGCTACCCTCCTGGCCAAGCTTCCATCCCTAAACACATTCCAAAACACAAGACCACAAAACCGCTCACAAACACCCTGCCTTGCAAGTATCCTACCGTACCCAGATAGAAAGTCAGCACGGTCGCCCCGTGCCTCATCCTAGCATGCTTATTTCAGCTTCTGCAACTACGCATGCCCAGGCCGTGCCACCCAGCACGACTATGCCTCCTCCCCCCTGTCCAAAACACAACAACCCCTCACTCAAAGCCAACATGTCATCTAGCCAACTCCTAGAGGGGAAAAGAGGGAGTTTGAGAAACTCAAGGAGCCCCCCGGAACAAGGGCCTCGGATTGAACCCGAGGAAGAGGAAAGCCACCCAAATGATTCCTCTAGTGAAGAAGGCAAAGGAGGAAGGCCATTTTGGCCTAGAGAGGGAGGCAACCTTGATTTTGAGGTTAACATTCCCGAGATTGAGGGCTAACTAGACCCGAACCTATTTCTAGATTGGCTTTGAATGGTTGAAAGAGTCTTTGATTGTGAGGACATCCCGGATGAGAAATACGTAAAGCTCATAACCCTTAAGCTTCATAAATATGCTTCAATTTGGTGCGCTAACCTACTGACCAAGAGGGCTAGAAAAGAAAAGGGGAAGATCCGTACTTGGGCTCAAATGAGAGACAAACTAAAAGCCAAATTTCTACCCACCCATTACCTTCAAGATAACTACCTCAAACCTCATAATCTCTGATGGAGTCCTACCTAGCCAAGACCTTGCTCCAGATGAGACAAGTCCAAGTCGGCCAAGAACAAGGTCCCAAACCAAGAAGATGGCTCACCTTTGGCAAGAAGCTGAAACTAGCACAACCGGCCTGCACAAGCCCGGTTTTGTGCATCTGATTTCTTAAGCCATTTCATGGCTTAAGGCCAATATTTTTGCATTTTTGGAATCCTCAGGAAGTTAACTTTCAAGTCCAAGCATTGAATTCAAGTCATGCTATAAGAGGATGAAAGATCAAAGGCGTTTTCCCCAACCGGCCAGAATTAGTCCAATTCTGCACGGTTAAAAGTTTACATGTGATTACCTTACTTAATCCATGTTTAGCCTTGATTTCTTAAATGAGGGGGTTTATATACACCTTTTAGCTTTCTCCCCCACGTTTAAAACCCAGGCCATATCCTTTTTGCTTTGGGTAAACTTGGCCTGAAAACCAAGTGTAAAATTGCCCATTGCGCACGGTTTGGAGGCACGGCTGAGCAAACCCTTTTCGGTGGGTTTCCTTGCTATCAACTGAGTTGGCACACCTCCCAAGGCTGGGCACACACCCCAAGGCAATCATCATCAGCTACAACCTTGGAAAGAACGGCCAATGAGAAGGAAGAGACAAGGAAAGATGTCCCTTGAATGCCATTGGCCAGCCGCAAAGGGGATTGCCACTTTTCGGCTACTCACATGGCTACTTGCTGCCTTTGAACGCTGATTAAGCTTAGGGACAAGTTGATTATGTTGTAATGATCATTTGTCTTGCTTTCCTTGAAGGTTTAAGTGTGTTTTGATTAGTCTTAAGCATGCTTGAAGCCAATTAGCTCTAACCGTGGCAATTAGAGCTAGTTAATACCTTTCCCTCCTAGGAAGGAAAAGTGAGGTGCTTGCTAGCTTGCTTAGCTTGGCCATTTTGCTGCTTATGTAAGGCCTCTCACGGCCATTTAGAAAAGAAGACTTCAGTTTTTAGTAAAAGAAAATCATAGAGAGCTTGTGAGCTTTCTCTTCAAAACTCTTGCTTGCTTATCTTAGTTTAGGCCAAACTAAGTGGTGTTCAAGTGAGTCTTAATCTTGATTGAGTGGTGATTCTGTATCTTAATCAAGCTTAAGGGCCCTAAACTCAAAGATTAGTGGTGTTTCTGTATCTAATGCTCGAGTTTAGTTCTATCCTAAATCACTTGATTAGCTTGAATCTTCAAGTTGATCTTCTTCGTTCTTCGTGTTCTTCATTTATCACCTTCAATACTTGAATGTTCTTCAAGTCATTCCATTAAACCACCTACCATACTTCCATTCCCCCCTTTTAATACTACTCCTTCTACCTTTCCCCTCATAGAATCAAGTCCAAACAAAGCTCATTGCATTAGAATAGGCTTTGCTCTCAAAGACATTCAAAACCGTGAAGATTCATCCAAGGCAAGCTTATCACAGTCCACGCACGGTTCAACGCACGCCCAGGTGTACCCTGCAATTTGCAACCCGAGGCTGCACACGGTTGGACGCACGACCGTGCGTCTTCCCTTCTCGAATTGTCTTTCTTTTGATGTGAGGTTGCTTGGGTTGTCCCTACCCTTGGCCTTTACATCATATTTGGTATCAGAGCTGTGTTTCATCTTGGCCTGGTATTGAACCCACAAAATCCAAACTTCCTTCTTCTCCATTTCTCAAACACAACATGAGTACTAGTATGAGCATAGAAGAGAAGCTTGATACTATTATGAAGAGTAATCACGAGATTACTTCTACTAACCAAGAGCTCAAGGCCCAGAATGAATATTTACGCAAGCAATTGGGTGCCTTCCTCAAGCAAAAGCAAAAATTCAATGAAGAACCATCCCATTCAGCATCACAAGGCCGAGAGCAAGTATTCAGTCACCACCTTGAGTCCTCAAGTGATGAAGAACTATTCAGATAACCATGACAAGAGCCAAGAGGACAAGGTAACTCTAATGATTTTAGAGTTGAAATTCCAGAATATGAAGGCAAACTTGATCCAGAGGATTTCTTGGACTGGTTGCACACAGTGGAGAGGGTATTTGAGTATAAGGACGTTCCAGAAGAAAAGAAAGTCAAGTTGGTGGCATTAAGGTTACGTAAGTATGCTTCCTTATGGTGGACCAACTTATGTGCTAAGAGAGTTAGGGAACGTAAGACTAAAATCAGAACTTGGGAAAAGATGAAAACCAAGTTGAAGGCTAGATTCCTACCCCCCACGTATGTTCAAGATTGTTATTCACAACTTCATAATCTGAACCAAGGCAATCTTAGTGTTGAAGAATACACTAGAGAATTTGAAAAGCTTGTGATTAAATGTGATTTGCAAGAACCGGAAGAGCAAACGATTGTAAGGTACTTAGGAGGACTCGATCCTAGGTACTCAAACGTCGTTGAATTGCAAGCTTATACTACCTTTGATGAGGTTTGTGTGCTTGCTCACAAAGTGGAGCAACAAAAGAAAGCTAAGCAAACTTTTAAGCCTCCACATCAAAGACCTCCAACCCGGAACCAACCTTTTAACAAGGGGAGTTCCCAACCAGTTTCTAAGCCACAAAATCCCTTCCCTTTCAATCCACAAAGAACCCAAGCACCACAAAAGGCCCCAGCACCCCCAATTCGTCCAAATCCCAATCCAATGAGCACTAGAAGATGTTTCAAGTGCCAAGGGTTAGGCCATATAGCTTCAGAGTGCCCAAACCGCAAAGTAATCACTTTAGCCAAGTAGAGAGCTGTGGATGAGCAAGAAGTTAAAGGTGAAATTGAGGATGAAACTGCAGAAGCTCATAAAGAAAGTCAAGAAGAAGTCGAGGAGGAAGTTGATGAAGGAGAGATGCTGGTTTTGAGGAGGGTCTTGAACGGCCAAAAGAGCACCAAAGATGAACAAAGAGAAAACATTTTTCACACTAGGTGCACGGTTCAAGGCAAGGTGTGTTCATTGATCATTGATGGTGGGAGTTGTGCAAACGTGGTGTCACTTACTATGATTGAGAAGCTTGGTTTACAAGGTACAGCCCATCCCCATCCCTACAACATTCAATGGCTGAATCAAAGCAAAGGACTTCAAGTCAATTCACAGTGCCTTATTTCCTTATCCATTGGTAAGAACTATCAAGACCAACTTTGGTGTGATGTTATACCTATGGATGCATGCCATGTATTGTTGGGAAGGCCTTGGTTGTATGACCGAAGGGTGACCCATGATGGTTTTATGAATACATACTCCTTGTCTAAGGAAGGCAAGAAGATTACTCTCAAGCCATTATCACCATCCGAAATCCTCAAAAACAAACCCACAAAAGGACATGAGCATTCTGGTTATTTACTCACTTTTAGTGAAACTCTCTTAAGGGCTTCGAATTATGAATTCAAGGCTTTTAAGGAGTGGATTCTCACCATACAAGATGAGCCAGAATCCCCATTACCGTCCCATCCATTTGCCAAATCACTCTCCTTCTGTCACCTATTTCCAGAAGAAATCCCCTCGGGATTACCCCCTAAATGGGACATTCAACATCACATAGATCTCATTCCTGGTTCAGTTCTTCCAAACAAGCCAGCTTACAGAATGAACCCAAAGGAAACCATGGAGATCCAACGACAAGTAGAAGAATTGATCTCAAAAGGACTTGTGCGTGAGTCCTTAAGCCCCTGTGCCGTACCTGCCTTGTTGGTGCCTAAGAAGGATGGCAGCCAATGAATGTGTGTGGACAGCAGAGCCATAAACAAATTCACCATCAAGTATAGGTATCCCATACCTAGACTTGAAGATATGCTGGACGAACTACATGGCTCAACCGTCTTCTCCAAAATTGATCTTCGAAGTGGTTTGATGTAGATGTGGGTGGTAAGTGAACCAAATCAACTCAAACTCAAACTAAACAAGAATCAACCAAAGAAAAGTGAATATGGTGGAAGATAGTTTGAGATGGTTTGAAGAATAATAACAAAAGAACAAGGATAAACAAGACCTTGTAATTAAGATAATCCTTCACGGAGCCACTCAATGACTTGATCTTGGGCTAATTCTCTTGTCTTAACCAAGGAATCACTCCAATTGGAAAAGGAAGAGAACCTAGAACACCACTTGAATGAGCCAAATTCAAGATATAGAACTAGGAATTTTGAGACACAAATGAGAATCACTCTCAAAGGTGCTTGTATTACTTTGGAAATCTCTTACAATGCTGAATGATTAGCTTCACATGCCCCTCCCCTTTTATAGACTCAGCAAAAGACAATCAAAAGACTCAAATAACTCCTAACAATTAAAACTAGCTAATGAAAAGTCTAAGAAAAATGAAAAGACACATCATAAAAGGGGGTGGGGGAGGTTACAAGGAATATTCTAGGATTTTTGCAGCTGATTACATCAATCTAGAAGCATCTAAAACGTGCACAATATCAGCCACACAAATATATGTAACCTAAGACTCTTCATATTCCCAGCATTAATCCTTACAACTGCCTCAACTTCAACAGAGCATAACTTCCAGAATACTCGGCCAAATCACGCGTTCTTGGGCTTGTTAGAAAGCCCTGGAAGTCTATTTTCCAGAATGGGCTCATTTGCTCAATTTGGATAAGCGGTTTGAAAGTTATGGCCCAAACAATGCACCTATCTCAACTGGACTGGATCAGCACAACGTATCTTTGAGTGATATTTTGCCCAATCAAATGATGTCCAAATTAAATAAAATTGGGCTTATTTTAAAGCTGACATCTTAAGCTTCAAAACCATGTGGAGCCTCAAGTTGTGGGTCCACGTTAGGTAGGCCAAAAGTGCACATAAAAATCGGGAAATTTCTGGATGAAGGCGGCACTACCTCTTCGGGCATGAACGCCAATTTCCGGCAAAGTTTGGCAACTTCCTTGACCTCTTGAAGCTTGAGTGAATCCTCCTTGGGCTGAGCTTGATGGTCTTTGGGCTTCTCACGATGGTCTCCATCATTCCCCCCGGGTAAGTGAAAGTTTGCCCTCAAACTAGGAAGGGGCTCATCATCGAAATAGGGGCTAAGATCGGAGACATTGAAGGTAGCCGAAACTCCATAATCTCCAGGTAGATCAACCTTGTATGCATTGGGCCCAACCTTCTCAAGGATTTCAAATGGACCATCGGAACGCGGCATCAACTTAGATTTTCTCTTTGAAGGGAAACGCTCCTTCCTCATGTGAATCCATACCAAATCTCCTGGTTGAAAATGTACCTCCTTGCGATGCTTGTTGGCGCTTTGCATGGCTCTTTCATTAGCCTTGGCAATGTTATCTCTAACTCTTGCATGAAGATCTTGGATCTCCTTGGCTCTTTTTTCAGCTTCCCAACTAAATTTTGTGGGAGTTGGAATGGGAACAAGATCCAAGGGACTCTTGGGATTGTAGCCATACACAACTTGAAATGGAGAGAGTTGGGTCGACTTACTAGGCACTCGATTGAATGCAAACTCGGCATGTGGTAGCAACTCATCCCAATTCTTCAAATGCTTCTTCACTAGGACTCGAAGTAAGGTACCCAAAGTCCTATTAGTGACTTCAGTTTGGCCATCAGTTTGGGGATGACAAGTAGTGCTAAACTTGAGTTGAGTACCCAATTTGCGCCATAGAGTTAGCCAAAAATGACTAAGAAACTTGGAGTCCCGATCAGATACCATGCTCTTTGGAATGCCATGTAGTCTCACAATCTCCTTGAAGTAAAGATTAGCCACTTGAGTAGCATCATTAGTGGTGTGGCAAGGGATGAAATGCGCCATCTTGGAGAATCGATCCACAACCACCATAATGGAGTCTTTGTTCCTTTGGGTTCTAGGCAAACCCGTGATAAAATCCAGGCTAATATCTTCCCAAGGGGCTTGAGGAATGGGGAGTGGAGAATACAATCCTTGGGGCAAAGAATGGCTCTTAGCCATTTGACAAGTAGAACATCTTTTGATGAAATGCTCTACATCTCTTGACATCTTAGGCCAATAGTAGTGTTCCTTCAACATTGATCTAGTCTTCTCAACACCAAAATGGCCAGCTAGGGCTCCTCCATGCAGCTCTTGGATAAGCAGTTCACGAAATCCACATTGAGGTATACAAAGGCGTGAACCTTTGAATAGGAACCCATCTTCTAAGTGGAACAACCCATGGGGGTGTTTAAGACACTTCTCAAAAATGTCCTTGAAATCATCATCTTTTGGGTACAAATCTTTAACAACTTCAAACCCAAGTACTTTAGTACTCAAAGTGGAGAGTAATAAGTACCTTCTTGACAATGCATCAGCTCCTTTGTTGAGAGTACCCGCCTTATGTTGGATAGTGAAGTGGAAGGACTGAAGATACTCTACCCATTTAGCATGTCTAGGGTTGAGCTTGTGTTGTCCTTGAATGTATTTGAGAGCTTCATGGTCGGAATGAAGGATGAACTCACCTCCAACTAAGTAATGACGCCAATGCTCCAATGCTCTAATGATTGCATAAAACTCCTTGTCATAGGTGGAGTACTTCTTCTTGGCATCGTTGAGCTTCTCACTAAAAAAGGCAATGGGTCTCCTCTCTTGAGATAGGACAGCTCCAATTCCTACCCCGGATGCATCACATTCTACTTCAAAGACTTTGGTAAAGTCAGGCAAGGCTAGAACGGGGGAACTAGTGAGCTTCTTCTTGATCTCTTCAAAGGCTTGTTGTGCTTGCTCATTCCATGAAAACTCTTTGCCTTTAATTACCTCGGTCATAGGAGCCACGATAGTGCTGAAATTTCTAATGAACCTCCGGTAAAATGAGGCTAGGCCATGAAAACTCCTTACTTGAGTGACGGATGTAGGAGTTGGCCACTCTTGAATAGCCTTGATCTTGCTTTCATCAACTTGGAGGCCTTGGGCGGAAACAATGAAACCCAAGAATACCACTTGAGGAGTGAAGAAAAAGCATTTCTCCATATTGCCATAAAGTTGTTCTTGTGAAAGAATCTCCAAAACTTGTTGTAAATGCTTGGCATGCTCCTCCTCGGTCTTGCTATAGACCAAGATATCATCAAAGTAAACGACAACACAAGTTCCAATGAGGGGCTTGAGAACTTGGTTCATGAGTCTCATAAAAGTGCTCGGGGCATTAGTAAGCCCGAATGGCATTACAAGCCACTCATATAAACCTCCTTTAGTCTTAAAGGCGGTTTTCCATTCATCACCTTCAAAAATACGAATCTGATAATAGCCACTTCTAAGATCAATCTTAGAAAAGATAGCGGCTCCATGTAATTCATCCAATAGATCTTCCAATCGGGGAATAGGAAACCGGTACTTGATAGTGATCTTGTTTATTGCCCGGCTATCAACACACATACGCATGCTACCATCCTTCTTAGGAACAAGGAGGGCGGGCACGGCACATGGGCTTAGACTTTCCCGAATTAAACCCTTGGACAAGAGATCATCCACTTGTCTTTGGATTTCTTGTGTTTCGCTTGGAGACATCCGGTATGCCGGCTTGTTTGGAAGTACGGATCCGGGAACGAGGTCTATCTTGTGTTGGATAGATCTTGGAGGGGGAAGGCCATGTGGAATTTCTTGTGGAAAAACATGGTGATAGGCTTGTAGGAGAGGGGTGAGTAGTGGATGTGAGGGAGATGGTGGCTTAGACTCTTCTTGTAAAAGTATCAAGTCTTTAAAAGACTCATACTCATGGTGCTCAGATTTGAGAAGAGTAGTAAAGAAGACTTCCAAATGAGGATTGTCTTTTGGCTTAGAGGGGGAAGGACTTTTGAGAGGGGTAAGAGTGATTTTCTTACGGTCCTTGAGAAAAGAGTAAGTGTTCATCCGGCCATCATGGATGACACTTCTATCAAAAAGCCATGGTCTACCCAATAATATATGGCAAGCATCCATGGGGACTATATCACACCAAATCTCATCTTTATAGTTTTTCCCAATTGAAAAGGAAACAAGACAACGGTGAGTAATTTGCAAACCTTTGCCTTGATTCAACCATTGTATGGTGTAGGGATTTGGACGAGGAGAGACTTGCAGCTTGAGTTTGTCCACCATAGTCTTTGAGGCAACGTTAGCACAACTACCTCCATCAATGATAAGGGAACAAACCTTGTCTCCTACGGTACACCTGGTGTGAAAAATGGCTTCTCTTTGCTCCATGTCCTTTTGAGTGGCAATTCCACTCAAGGCCCGGCGGATAACAAGCAACTCTCCTTCATCGGGGCCTTCCTCAACTTCTTCCAAACTTCCTTCTTCAAAGTGCTCTCCTTCTTCTTCATCATAGGCATGTTCATCACATGCTTCTTGGTACTCCGCTAGGGAAACAATCCTCCTGTTTGGACACTCAGATGCATAGTGTCCCATGCCTTGACACCGAAAGCAACGAACCTTGTCCTTTGATTTGGGCTCTTGTGTGGAGGGTTTTGGAGGGGTTGGAGTGGTGTTTTTGGTTTGTGGAGGTGGTGGATTTTGTGGACGAGGAGGGTAGTACGGAGGCTTTTGTGTGGGGTAAGGACGAGAGAGAGGCTTGGAAAGGACACTCTTTCCCTTTGATTTCTTTTGTTGCTCTACCTTGTAGGCTAGAGAACTCAAGTCATCTAGGGATGAATAGGGTTGCAACTCAATTACATGAGCAATGGACTCATCAAGACCGGTCAAGTATCTTACCAAGGTTTGTGAGTCGTCTTCTCTCAAATCGCATTTGAGTAGGAGTTGTTCAAACTCCCGAGTGTATTCTTCCACACTCTTGGATCCTTGCTTGAGTCGATGGAGCTTGAGATAATTGTCTTGCACATAGTGAGAGGGAAGAAACTTGGCCTTGAGTTTTTCTTTCATTTTGGCCCAAGTTCTGATTTTCCCTTTCCCGTTTCTTGCTCTTTTCGCTCCAAGGTTAGCCCACCAGATTGAAGCATATTTTCTGAGTTTAAGGGCTACAAGCTTTACCTTCTTATCTTCCGGGATGTCCTCATATTCAAAGATCCTCTCAATGGTGTGCAACCAATCGAGAAATAAGTCCGGATCAAGTTGGCCTTCAAATTCGGGGATGTCAATTCGGACACCACCAATATTTCCTCCTTGCCTTCGTCTCCTTGGGGGTTCCTCATCACTTGAATTGGCATGGGAGTGATGGACTTCCTCTTCAGATTCAACCACCGGTTCATGAGGATGAGAGGGAGTGGGGCTATGAACCCACCTTCTTTTCTCCTCCAAAAGTTGCCCAAGTTGAGTTCGAAGATAAGTGAGTTGTGCTTCTAACTCTTCCACACGTGCTTGGTCGCTTCTTGTGGACTTTGTAGACATGTTGGAGATGCGTTGAAGGAAGAATATGCAGCAGGGAAAGTGGCACGGTCGTGCAAGGGGGCACGGTCAGGCCGTGCTATGCTTCGGCTGAAGAAAATGCAGAAAAGTAGAGTGGCACGGTCGTGCTTGGCGGCACGGGGGCACCGTGCTCCATCTCGACTTGAAGATTCCTGGAAAAAGAATATGGCACGGTCATGTGTTGTGGCACGGAGGCACCGTGCTGCTTCTCTGGTCTTCAAGACTTCGGATTGCCGGTTTGTGCCTCTTTTTTTTTTTGTATTTGGCTTTTTGGGATGTGTTTGGGTATGATGTGGGTCACTTAAAAGCCTTGGCTCTGATACCAATTGATGTAGATGTGGGTGGTAAGTGAACCAAATCAACTCAAACTCAAACTAAACAAGAATCAACCAAAGAAAAGTGAATATGGTGGAAGATAGTTTGAGATGGTTTGAAGAATAATAACAAAAAGAACAAGGATAAACAAGACCTTGTAATTAAGATAATCCTTCACGGAGCCACTCAATGACTTGATCTTGGGCTAATTCTCTTGTCTTAACCAAGGAATCACTCCAATTGGAAAAGGAAGAGAACCTAGAACACCACTTGAATGAGCCAAATTCAAGATATAGAACTAGGAATTTTGAGACACAAATGAGAATCACTCTCAAAGGTGCTTGTATTACTTTGGAAATCTCTTACAATGCTGAATGATTAGCTTCACATGCCCCTCCCCTTTTATAGACTCAGCAAAAGACAATCAAAAGACTCAAATAACTCCTAACAATTAAAACTAGCTAATGAAAAGTCTAAGAAAAATGAAAAGACACATCATAAAAGGGGGTGGGGGAGGTTACAAGGAATATTCTAGGATTTTTGCAGCTGATTACATCAATCTAGAAGCATCTAAAACGTGCACAATATCAGCCACACAAATATATGTAACCTAAGACTCTTCATATTCCCAGCATTAATCCTTGCAACTGCCTCAACTTCAACAGAGCATAACTTCCAGAATACTCGGCCAAATCACGCGTTCTTGGGCTTGTTAGAAAGCCCTGGAAGTCTATTTTCCAGAATGGGCTCATTTGCTCAATTTGGATAAGCGGTTTGAAAGTTATGGCCAAAACAATGCACCTATCTCAGACTGGACTGGATCAGCACAACGTATCTTTGAGTGATATTTTGCCCAATCAAATGATGTCCAAATTAAATAAAATTGGGCTTATTTTAAAGCTGACATCTTAAGCTTCAAAACCATGTGGAGCCTCAAGTTGTGGGTCCACGTTAGGTAGGCCAAAAGTGCACACAAAAATCGGGAAATTTCTGGATGAAGGCGGCACTACCTCTTCGGGCATGAACGCCAATTTCCGGCAAAGTTTGGCAACTTCCTTGACCTCTTGAAGCTTGAGTGAATCCTCCTTGGGCTGAGCTTGATGGTCCTTGGGCTTCTCACGATGGTCTCCATCATGGTTACTACCAGATAAGAGTAAGAGAAGGAGACGAGTGGAAAACTGCATTCAAGACCAAGGGCGGTTTATATGAGTGGCTAGTTATGCCATTCGGTCTTTCCAACGCTCCTAGTACGTTCATGAGACTAATGAATCAAGTATTCAAGCCCTTTATTGGCAAATTCGTGGTGGTTTACTTCGATGACATTCTTATTTATTCCAAAGACGAGCAGGCACATCAAGATAATCTCCATCAGATCATGCGTGTTCTTGAGCGTGAGCAGTTATATGATAATCTTAAGAAGTGTACCTTCTTTACTCATGAGGTCACCTTCTTAGGTTACATTGTTTCTAATGAAGGCATCAAGGTTGATGAAGGGAAGATAGAGGCTATTCGTACTTGGCCTCAACCACAGAGTATACATGATGTTAGAAGTTTTCATGGTTTGGCTTCGTTTTACAGAAGATTTATACGAAACTTCAGCACCATCATGTCCCCTATGACCGAAGTGCTTAAGGGTTCATCCTTCCAATGGAATCCTAAAGCTCAGGCTGCCTTCGAGGAGGTGAAAAGGAAACTTACTCAAGCACCGGTGCTTGTTTTGCCGTGCTTTGAGAAAGTTTTTGAAATTGAGTGTGATGCATCCGGTGTGGGGATTGGTGGAGTTTTAACTCAAGAAGGCAAACCATTGGCCTTCTTCAGTGAAAAACTATGTGACTCGAGAAGAAAATACTCCACATATGATAAGGAATTCTATGCTATCATTCGGTGCCTAGAGCATTGGAGTCATTACTTGGTCGCTAGTGAGTTTATACTTCATTCGGATCATGAGGCGTTGAAGTATATTCAAGGCCAGCATAAGCTTAACTCACGCCATGCCAAGTGGGTTGAATTCCTACAATCATTCCACTTCACTATTAAGCACAAGTCGGGAAAATTAAATCAAGGTGCGGATGCATTATCAAGGAGATACCTCCTTATGTTCCAATTAGATGCTCTTATTCTTGGTTTTGAGCATCTCAAGAGTTTATACGCCGAAGATGAAGACCTAGGAAATCTCTATGCTGCATGTTTGAAACATCCAAAGGGAGACTTCCTAATTCAAGAGGGTTACTTGTTCAAGGGAGTGCGTTTATGCATTCCAAAGTGTAGCACTCGTAAGCTCTTAATCAGAGAAGTTCATGGAGGTTCCTTGGCCGGCCATTTTGGAGAATCAAAGACCTTAACCATGTTAAGGGAGCACTACTATTGGCCAGGGATGGAGAAGGATGTTCAAGACATCCTTAGAAGATGTGGAATGTGCCAAGCAGCCAAGAGCCATACCTTGCCCCATGGATTATACACGCCCTTACCCGTGCCTACTCTACCTTGGGTGGATGTAAGTATGGATTTCATTTTGGGTCTACCTAAGACTCAAAGGGGAAAGGATTCAATCTTTGTGGTAGTGGACAGATTTTCAAAGATGGCACATTTCATTCCTTGCTGCAAAACAAATGATGCTACACACATTGTCGAGCTCTATTTTAAAGAGGTAACGAGGTTGCATGGTATTCCTAAGACCATTGTTTCAGATAGGGATACTAAATTCCTTAGTCATTTTGGGATTACTCTTTGGAAGAAGCTTGGTACTAAGCTGCTGTTTAGTACTACCTGTCATCCCTAGACTGAGGTCACTAATCGAACCCTGGGTACTCTCCTAAGGGCTTTGATTAAACCTAATGCGAAAGCCTGGGAGTTACTCTTACCCCAAGCCGAGTTTGCATGCAACAGGGCGCCTAGCAAGGCTACTGGTCTTTCGCCATTCAAAGTGGTATACGGGGTTGATCCCTTGAGTCCAAATGATCTTACCCCACGGGCCCAAGACCAAAAACCCCATGCTGATGCAACACAAAGAGTAAAAGAGATTCAAAAGCTCCATGAGTTGGTGAAGGCACGCATTGAGAAGACTAATGCAGCCTATGAAGCACACGCCAACAAACATAGGAGAAAGATTGTCTTTCAACCAGGAGACTTGGTATGGATTCATCTGAGAAAGGAACGTTTTCCTTCTAAGAGGAAAAACAAGCTCATGGCATGAGCTGAAGGTCCATTTGAAGTCTTGGAGAGAATCAACGACAATGCTTACAAGATTGATCTCCCTGGTAATTTTGAGGTTTCAGCCACCTTTAATGTAGCTGATTTGAGTCCCTTCTATCCAGATACTTCCCCACCAGATTTGAGGATCAAATCTTTTCAACAAGGGGAGGATGATGGAGTCCTACCTAGCCAAGACCTTGCTCCAGATGAGACAAGTCCAAGTCGGCCAAGAACAAGGTCCCAAACCAAGAAGATGGCTCACCTTTGGCAAGAAGCTGAAACTAGCACAACCGGCCTGCACAAGCCCGGTTTTGTGCATCTGATTTCTTAAGCCATTTCATGGCTTAAGGCCAATATTTTTGCATTTTTGGAATCCTCAGGAAGTTAACTTTCAAGTCCAAGCATTGAATTCAAGTCATGCTACAAGAGGATGAAAGATCAAAGGCGTTTTTCCCAACCGGCCAGAATTAGTCCAATTCTGCACGGTTAAAAGTTTGCATGTGATTACCTTACTTAATCCATGTTTAGCCTTGATTTCTTAAATGAGGGGGTTTATATACACCTTTTAACTTTCTCCCCCACGTTTAAAACCCAAGCCATATCCTTTTTGCTTTGGGTAAACTTGGCCTGAAAACCGAGTGTAAAACTGCCCATTGCGCACGGTTTGGAGGCACGGCTGAGCAAACCCTTTCCGGTGGGTTTCCTTGCTATCAACTGAGTTGGCACACCTCCCAAGGCTGGGCACACACCCCAAGGCAATCATCATCAGCTACAACCTTGGAAAGAACAGCCAATGAGAAGGAAGAGACAAGGAAAGATGTCCCTTGAATGCCATTGGCCAGCCGCAAAGGGGATTGCCACTTTTCGGCTACTCACATGGCTACTTGCTGCCTTTGAATGCTGATTAAGCTTAGGGACAAGTTGATTATGTTATAATGATCATTTGTCTTGCTTTCCTTGAAGGTTTAAGTGTGTTTTGATTAGTCTTAAGCATGCTTGAAGCCAATTAGCTCTAACCGTGGCAATTAGAGCTAGTTAATACCTTTCCCTCCGAGGAAGGAAAAGTGAGGTGCTTGCTAGCTTGCTTAGCTTGGCCATTTTGCTGCTTATGTAAGGCCTCTCACGGCCATTTTGATGCATATTTCCATATGCATCATTTTTTATTCAAGTCCAATTTCAAAGAAGAAAAGGGTCAAAGAAGATCATGCATGGAAATGTGCCTATTTGGTCTTCTTAAGTGAGTTCAAAGACTTGCGACACTATGGAGAGGTCAAAAAGAGGTTAAGCTTTGCTAGAAATTTGGTGCCGAATTCATCCCTGCGGAACCCGATTTTTGTGACCACTTTTGGACAAGCTCAAGTGGACCCACAACTTGAGGGCCCATGTGCTTTTGAAGTTAAGATTTCATCTTTCAAATAAGCCCAAGTTTGTTTAATTTGGACATCATTTGATTGGGCAAAATATCACTCAAAGATACGTTATGCTGATCCAGTCCAGTCTGAGATAGGTGCATTGTTTGGGCCATAACTTTAAACCGCTTATCCAAATTGAGCAAAGGAGCCCATTCTGGAAACTAGACTTCCAGGGCTTTCTATCAAGCCCAAGAACGCGTGATTTGGCCGAGTATTCTGGAAGTTATGCTCTGTTAAAGTTGAGGCAGCTGCAAGGATTAATTCTGGGAATATGAAGAGTCTTCGGTTACATGTGATTGTGTGGCTGACATTGTGCACGTTTTTGGAGCCTTCTAGATTGGTGTAATCAGGTAAGAAATCCTAGAATATTCCTTGTAACCTCCCCCACCCCTTTTATGATGTGTCTTTCCATTTATCTTAGTCTTTTCATTTTACTAGTTTTAATTGTTAGGAGTTATTTGAGTCCTTTTGTTGTCTTTTGCTGAGCCTATATAAAGGGGGGGCGTGTGAGCATTGTAGATCAGATTTCTAAGGCATTTTCAAGAGTAATTCAAGCACCTTTGAGAGTGATTCTCATTTGTGTCCCAAAAATTCCTAGTTCTATATCTTGAATTTGGCTAATTCAAGTGGTGTTCTAGGTTCTCCTTCTTTTCTTTGGAGTGATTCCTCAGAAGAGTGAAGGGAATTAGCCCAAGACCAAGGTGTGTGTGGCTCCGGAAGGATTATCTCATACTCAAAGTCTTGCACTATCCATCTCTATCCTGTTTGGTGATATTCTTCATCTTCCCCATCTTTCTCTCTTTTCATTTTGCTTAAGTTTGATTTGAGTTTGATTTGGATCACTTTCCACCCACGTATACATCAATTGGTATCAGAGCAAAGGTTTTAAAGTGACCCACATCACACCCAAATACATTTTAAAAAAAAAAAATCGTGAACATCCAGTGTCCACAGGTCAGAAATTTCGCACGGTTCCCCAGTGATGTACCTGCCGATGGTTCAAGCTAAAACTCAAATTAAGAGTGAAAGCTTACAAGCCAAGGGAGATTACAATCATGAGAAATTAAAGGAAAATGTGATGAGATATGCTGGTTGTGATGGATTTGTCAAGGAAAGGATGAAACCAAGCTATGATTCACCAAGAACATGAAGCAAACAAGTGAAAGCAACACGACATGGGGAAGCACGGTCGTGCTTGGTGGCATGGGGTGGCCGTGCCACTTTTCTGCCCACAAAGACTAGGATTTCCCACTTTGCACGGTTTGAATGCTTTTGAAGTTTGGTTTGAATACAAGTCTTTTGGAGAGGTAGGAACCGTGGAAATGGATATAAATGGAAGTAAATGGAGTGGATAGATGAGGGGATATGAAGAATACACTAAGTGAAAGAAATCAAGTTGAACATTCAAGCTAATAACTTCACTTAGAATTTGTGTAGTTGAAACTAGGATAGGATAGGCTAAACTCAATGTTTGGATACAGATATCACCACCAAACTTAAGTTTAGAGTCTTTAACCTTGGATTAAGATACAGAAACACCACTTAATTCAAGATTAAAACCTACTTGATCACCACCTTAATTGACTAGATTAAGGATAAGCAAGTTGGAATTTGGTTGCACTAAGGCATGAAAGCACAAAGCTCTCAAAGGGGTTTTCTTTCAAAATCTGATATATGTTACAAGGGGGCGTGCAAGCTCTTTAAATAGAGCTAAGCTAGCAAGCAAGCACACACACAAGCACCTTGACCTTTCCCTCCTAGTGAGGAAAGGTATTAAGAACTAATACAAGCTGATTTGTGCTAAACTAGATTACGAGCTTCCTTAAACTATTCTAATATATCTGAAACATAAAGTAAAACATTACTAATGTTCATTATACATCAATCTACTCTTAAACTAAGCTTAATACATGCTGAGATTTTGCTGAGCTCCCATTGGTTAGCCGTAAAGTAGCCCTTGCCTTTTGTCTAGCCACTAGTATGCAAGAGACACTCTTTTTGCTGCTTGTTCCTCATTGGTCCGACCTTCCCAAGGTCTTGCAGCCCATCATTGATGCCTAGGGATGTGTACCAAGCTTTGAAGAGTGTGCCAAATCTGCTGAGTTGAAGGAAACCCACCGGTGAAGGCAAAATAAACCGGGACAGCAAACCGGGTTCAAGGACAGTTTCTGGCCGGTTTTGGGACTAGGATTAGGCTTAGCAAAAGTGATGATGATTCGGTTTTCAGGCCATGGGGGGTCACTTTGGGATGTGTATAAACCCCCCCCCCACAAAGAAATCAAGGTTGTGACATGTTTAAGTAAGGTAATCAGACTTAAACATTTTACCGCGCAGATTAGAGCTTAATCTGACCGGTTTGGAAAAAGTCCTTGATCTCTCATCCTCTTGTGGGTAGGATTGAAAACTAATGCTTGGACCTGAAAGTAGACATCATGAGGATTCCAAAAATGTATAATTCCAAGACTTAAGCCATCATATAGCTTGAGTTATGAAGTAACCAAAACCGTGCATAATCTGGTCCTGCTGGGCAGTTTGGACACCTTAGGTTTAATTGCTAATTTGAATGGGCAAATGAAGTCCAAATTGGATGAAACTTGTTTTGCTGTAAAGCTGACTTCTTGAACTTCAAATCCATAGAAAAATATTAGACTTAAACCTTGAGGATGCTTGATGAATTAAGCACACAAAAGTGGGTTAGCTGCTGGATTTAACCCTTGCCCTGCAGTTTCAATGTTTAATCAAAACTTGGATGATTTATTCATCCTTAAACCAGCATAATAAGATTACCTAATTGATTTGATTCGTTTTTAACAAAAGGGATGGCGGGATTTCCATCATACTCCCCTTGTTAAAAATGATTTGCCCTCAAATCATAGTAGGTAATGAACTCCTCTTTTGGCTCAATTCTGGTTGAAATAAAATCAACCATGAAAACAAGTCTCTTTTGAACTTAGAGACTTTTTTCTTTACCTTCCCCTTGCTGATCTGAATGGTGGATGTAGGGGACTTCTTGGACTTGCTTCGAACCAATTCTTCAAATGCTCTTAACTCAAAATTAGGAGCTTTTAGTAATGAATCTGAAATGGATTGACAGAAATTTGGGTTGAGTGTTTTAGGTGTGGGTGGAGTGGGAAAAAATGATGGTGGTTTATGAAAAGTGGGGGGAAGGATGAGATGCTCATGGCTTCTAGGTGGATGGTGGATGTTTAAAGTGAGCATAGCACCTTTATTTGCCTCAATCTCTATCTCCTCAAGATCATCTTCTTCATACTCTTCTTTTTCCTCCTCTAATTCAACCTCCTTCGGTTCTTCCACTAAGGGCATCTTCTTTTCCTCCTGATTTTCCTCCTTTCTCACGGCTTTCCTTTCTTCCGAGGCAATGACTTTGTTGTTTGGGCAATCCGTGGCTAAGTGTCCAAGCCCTTGGCACTTGAGACACCTTCTAAGTTGTGAAAGAAAGATCATTTGTGGGGTTGGTTTTTTTTGTGGGGTGGAAGGGAATGAACTCGTGGGCTTAATGGAGATACTTTCTTTCATTGGCGTGTAAGTGGATGGGCAAAAGGAACCCTTCATCTTACAACTCAATTTCTTCCAAGTTCTCACCTTCTCTTTTCCCTTCTTTTTTCGCTCAAACTTGTACTTATTCCACCACTGAAGTGCACAACCTCTCAATCTTGAAATAACCACTTTGAACTTCTCTTGGTCATTAAGGATACAACAAGCAAAACTCGTTCCACCTTAGATAACCAACCTGTGAACTCTTCCATTTCGCCATGAAATTTTGGAATTGCAAAGCAAGCATATCCAATATCAATAAAAGCTAGTTCTTTCTCCAAGTTCATTGAAGATGGCATGAAGGATGAGGTCTAGGGTTCTTTGTGGATTGATTTGAAACGGAAGTAGGCTGTTTGTGTTTGGATTTAATTTGGGAGCGTGGGGTTCAGGCAAGGATCTGAACTTGCTCTGATACCAAATATGATGTACCTGCCGATGGTTCAAGCTAAAACTCAAATTAAGAGTGAAAGCTTACAAGCCAAGGGAGGATACAATCAAGGAAAACTCAAGGAAAATGTGATGAGATATGCCGGTTGTGATGGATATATCAAGGAAAGGATGAAACCAAGCTATGATTCACCAAGAACATGAAGCAAACAAGTGAAAGCAACACGGCATGGGGAAGCACGGCCGTGCTTGGTGGCATGGGGTGGCCGTGCCACTTTTCTGCCCACAAAGACTAGGATTTCCCACTTTGCACGGTTTGAATGCTTTTGAAGTTTGGTTTGAATACAAGTCTTTTGGAGAGGTAGGAACCGTGGAAATGGATATAAATGGAAGTAAATGGAGTGGATAGATGAGGGGATGAAGAATACACTAAGTGAAAGAAATCAAGTTGAACATTCAAGCTAATAACTTCACTTAGAATTTGTGTAGTTGAAACTAGGATAGGATAGGCTAAACTCAATGTTTGGATACAGAAATCACCACCAAACTTAAGTTTAGAGTCTTTAACCTTGGATTAAGATACAGAAACACCACTTAATTCAAGATTAAAACCTACTTGATCACCACCTTAATTGACTAGATTAAGGATAAGTAAGTTGGAATTTGGTTGCACTAAGGCATGAAAGCACAAAGCTCTCAAAGAGGTTTTCTTTCAAAATCTGATATATGTTACAAGGGGGCGTGCAAGCTCTTTAAATAGAGCTAAGCTAGCAAGCAAGCACACACACAAGCACCTTGACCTTTCCCTCCTAGTGAGGAAAGGTATTAAGAACTAATACAAGCTGATTTGTGCTAAACTAGATTACAAGCTTCCTTAAACTATTCTAATATATCTTAAACATAAAGTAAAACATTACTAATGTTCATTATACATCAATCTACTCTTAAACTAAGCTTAATACATGCTGAGATTTTGCTGAGCTCCCATTGGTTAGCCGTAAAGTAGCCCTTGCCTTTTGTCTAGCCACTAGTATGCAAGAGACACTCTTTTTGCTGCTTGTTCCTCATTGGTCCGACCTTCCCAAGGTCTTGCAGCCCATCATTGATGCCTAGGGATGTGTACCAAGCTTTGAAGAGTGTGCCAAATCTGCTGAGTTGAAGGAAACCCACCGGTGAAGGCAAAAATAAACCGGGACAGCAAACCGGGTTCAAGGACAGTTTCTGGCCGGTTTTGGGACTAGGATTAGGCTTAGCAAAAGTGATGATGATTCGGTTTTCAGGCCATGGGGGGTCACTTTGGGATGTGTATAAACCCCCCCCACAAAGAAATCAAGGTTGTGACATGTTTAAGTAAGGTAATCAGACTTAAACATTTTACCGCGCAGATTAGAGCTTAATCTGACCGGTTTGGAAAAAGTCCTTGATCTCTCATCCTCTTGTGGGTATGATTGAAAACTAATGCTTGGACCTGAAAGTAGACATCATGAGGATTCCAAAAATGTATAATTCCAAGACTTAAGCCATCATATAGCTTGAGTTATGAAGTAACCAAAACCGTGCATAATCTGGTCCTGCTGGGCAGTTTGGACACCTTAGGTTTAATTGCTAATTTGAATGGGCAAATGAAGTCCAAATTGGATGAAACTTGTTTTGCTGTAAAGCTGACTTCTTGAACTTCAAATCCATAGAAAAATATTAGACTTAAACCTTGAGGATGCTTGATGAATTAAGCACACAAAAGTGGGTTAGCTGCTGGATTTAACCCTTGCCCTGCAGTTTCAATGTTTAATCAAAACTTGGATGATTTATTCATCCTTAAACCAGCATAATAAGATTACCTAATTGATTTGATTCGTTTTTAACAAAAGGGATGGCGGGATTTCCATCATACTCCCCTTGTTAAAAATGATTTGCCCTCAAATCATAGTAGGTAATGAACTCCTCTTTTTGCTCAATTCTGGTTGAAATAAAATCAACCATGAAAACAAGTCTCTTTTGAACTTAGAGACTTTTTCCTTTACCTTCCCCTTGCTGATCTGAATGGTGGATGTAGGGGACTTCTTGGACTTGCTTCGAACCAATTCTTCAAATGCTCTTAACTCAAAATTAGGAGCTTTTAGTAATAGTTCTGAAATGGATTGACAGAAATTTGGGTTGAGTGTTTTAGGGGTGGGTGGAGTGGGAAAAAATGATGGTGGTTTATGAAAAGTGGTGGGAAGGATGAGATGCTCATGGCTTCTAGGTGGATGGTGGATGTTTAAAGTGAGCATAGCACCTTTATTTGCCTCAATCTCTATCTCCTCAAGATCGTCTTCTTCATCCTCTTCTTTTTCCTCCTCTAATTCAACCTCCTTCGGTTCTTCCACTAAGGGCATCTTCTTTTCCTCCTGATTTTCCTCCTTTCTCACGGCTTTCCTTTCTTCCGAGGCAATGACTTTGTTGTTTGGGCAATCCGTGGCTAAGTGTCCAAGCCCTTGGCACTTGAGACACCTTCTAAGTTGTGAAAGAAAGATCATTTGTGGGGTTGGTTTTTTTTGTGGGGTGGAAGGGAATGAACTCGTGGGCTTAATGGAGATACTTTCTTTCATTGGCGTGTAAGTGGATGGGCAAAAGGAACCCTTCATCTTACTACTCAATTTCTTCTAAGTTCTCACCTTCTCTTTTCCCTTCTTTTTTCGCTCAAACTTGTACTTATTCCACCACTGAAGTGCACAACCTCTCAATCTTGAAATAACCACTTTGAACTTCTCTTGGTCACTAAGGGTACAATAAGCAAAAACTCGTTTCACCTTAGATAACCAACCTATGAACTCTTCCTTTTCGCCACGAAATTTTGGAATTGCAAAGCAAGCATATCCAATATCAATAAAAGCTAGTTCTTTCTCCAAGTTCATGAAGATGGCATGAAGGATGAGGTCTAGGGTTCTTTGTGGATTGATTTGAAACGTAAGTAGGCTGTTGTGTTTGGATCTAATTTGGGAGCGTGGGGTTCAGGCAAGGATCTGAACTTGCTCTGATACCAAATATGATGTACCTGCCGATGGTTCAAGCTAAAACTCAAATTAAGAGTGAAAGCTTACAAGCCAAGGGAGGATACAATCAAGGAAAACTCAAGGAAAATGTGATGAGATATGCTGGTTGTGATGGATATATCAAGGAAAGGATGAAACCAAGCTATGATTCAGCAAGAACATGAAGCAAACAAGTGAAAGCAACACGGCATGGGGAGGCACGGTCGTGCTTGGTGGCATGGGGTGGCCGTGCCACTTTTCTGCCCACAAAGACTAGGATTTTCCACTTTGCACGGTTTGAATGCTTTTGAAGTTTGGTTTGAATACAAGTCTTTTGGAGAGGTAGGAACCGTGGAAATGGATATAAATGGAAGTAAATGGAGTGGATAGATGAGGGGATATGAAGAATACACTAAGTGAAAGAAATCAAGTTGAACATTCAAGCTAATAACTTCACTTAGAATTTGTGTAGCTGAAACTAGGATAGGATAGGCTAAACTCAATGTTTGGATACAGATATCACCACCAAACTTAAGTTTAGAGTCTTTAACCTTGGATTAAGATACGAAACACCACTTAATTCAAGATTAAAACCTACTTGATCACCACCTTAATTGACTAGATTAAGGATAAGCAAGTTGGAATTTGGTTGCACTAAGGCATGAAAGCACAAAGCTCTCAAAGAGGTTTTCTTTCAAAATCTGATATATGTTACAAGGGGGCATGCAAGCTCTTTAAATAGAGCTAAGCTAGCAAGCAAGCACACACACAAGCACCTTGGCCTTTCCCTCCTAGTGAGGAAAGGTATTAAGAACTAATACAAGCTATTTGTGCTAAACTAGATTACAAGCTTCCTTAAACTATTCTAATATATCTTAAACATAAAGTAAAACATTACTAATGTTCATTATACATCAATCTACTCTTAAACTAAGCTTAATACATGCTGAGATTTTACTGAGCTCCCATTGGTTAGCCGTAAAGTAGCCCTTGCCTTTTGTCTAGCCACTAGTATGCAAGAGACACTCTTTTTGCTGCTTGTTCCTCATTGGTCCGACCTTCCCAAGGTCTTGCAGCCCATCATTGATGCCTAGGGATGTGTACCAAGCTTTGAAGAGTGTGCCAAATCTGCTGAGTTGAAGAAAACCCACCGGTGAAGGCAAAAATAAACCGGGACAGCAAACCGGGTTCAAGGACAGTTTCTGGCCGGTTTTGGGATTAGGATTAGGCTTAGCAAAAGTGATGATGATTCGGTTTTCAGGCCATGGGGGGTCACTTTGGGATGTGTATAAACCCCCCCAACAAAGAAATCAAGGTTATGACATGTTTAGGTAAGGTAATCAGGCTTAAACATTTTACCGTGCAGATTAGAGCCTAATCTGACCGGTTTGGGAAAAGTCCTTGATCTCTCATCCTCTTGTGGGTATGATTGAAAACTAATGCTTGGACCTGAAAGTAGACATCATGAGGATTCCAAAAATGTATAATTCCAAGACTTAAGCCATCATATAGCTTGAGTTATGAAGTAATCAAAACCGTGCATAATCTGGTCCTGCTGGGCAGTTTGGACACCTTAGGTTTAATTGCTAATTTGAATGGGCAAATGAAGTCCAAATTGGATGAACTTGTTTTGCTGTAAAGCTGACTTCTTGAACTTCAAATCCATAGAAAAATATTAGACTTAAACCTTGAGGATGCTTGATGAATTAAGCACACAAAAGTGGGTTAACTGCTGGATTTAACCCTTGCCCTGCAGTTTCAATGTTTAATCAAAACTTGGATGATTTATTCATCCTTAAACCAGCATAATAAGATTACCTAATTGATTTGATTCGTTTTTAACAAAAGGGATGGCGGGATTTCCATCACCCAGTGCCCCCTTGCACGACCGTGCCCTCCCTCCTCTT
The DNA here is from genome assembly GCA_029747015.1 of Carnegiea gigantea. Classification (NCBI taxonomy): domain Eukaryota; kingdom Viridiplantae; phylum Streptophyta; class Magnoliopsida; order Caryophyllales; family Cactaceae; genus Carnegiea; species Carnegiea gigantea. The sequence continues at coordinate 70,194 of JAKOGI010002313.1, forward strand.
CTCCAAAACGGCCTTTTTCTAGCCTAAACACATAACCCACAAAGAATCCTTAAGCATTCATCCATCATGATTTCTCTTGGGAACTTGAGAAAAGAGATTGCTTTGATTGAAAAGGATATGGTGATCCTTGAAACTCCAAAGTTTCGTGGCCAAAAAGAAGATTTCCCTTACTGGATTTCCAAAGGGATCAAGTTTTCACTCGCTACAATATTGACGAGCAAGAGAAGTTTAAGGTGGTTATCAAGAAGCTCCGAGGCCATGCGCTTGAATGGTGGGAAAAGTACAAATATAACAGGAAGAAGAGAGGAAAAAGTAAGAATCACAACATGGGTTAAGTTAAGAGGTAAATTAATGGATACTTTCGCTCCAACCTCTTACTTACACAAGCATCCATGTGTTTCCTTTGAGAAATTTAACTCCAACAAAGATGAAGAGATCCTTGGAGAAAAAGGGTCGGGCCTGGTTGACCTACCTCTTATTTTTGGTGACTGTGGTGATGAAGAGACCTTTGAACTTGAGGCCTAATTGAAGCAAGAAGAGATTGTGCAAGAAATTGAGCAATCCTTCACCCAAGAAGGGTGCCAAGAAGATAATGAGGTGAATTTGAGCATAACCCCAAGAATTGAAGAGCATGTAGTTAAAGACCTTGAAGTGATAAAGCCATGCAGGGTTGCTGAAGAGTTTGAACAACTCTTGATTCAAGAAGTACGCCCTACCGAACTCCAAGCACCCGAGTTAGAGGCAGGTGGGGTTATTGAAGAAGTTGAGCAACTCTTGACCCAAGAAGAATCACCTTAACCCCCATTCAACCTTCCCAACCCCTCAAGCCACAAAAGGATCGACAAGCCTTAACCCTCATTCATCCTTCCCAAACCCTTGCCCCCAAAGAAGATTTCCCACTTCTGCCTCTTCTCCTCACCAGGTATGACCCGTTTTATCATCCTCCCCTCACCCTCTTCTATATCTCTCTCGAGGTGATGCCCTGTGACCTCCTTCCCCAAAAGCTCCCATATTGTAAGCGCGACCCCTTTCTTGAGAGGCTTGCCAACCCTTTGAGTTTGAGGACAAACTCAAAACAACCCGGGGAGTATGATGCATATTTCCATATGTATCATTTTTATTCAAGTCCAATTTCAAAGAAGAAAAGGGTCAAAGAAGATCATGCTTGGAAGTGTGCTTATTTGGTCTTATTAAGTGAGTTCAAAGACTCACGACACTATGAAGAGGTCAAAAAGAGGTTAAGCTTTGCTAGAAAATTTGGTGCCGAGTTCATCCCTGCGGAACCCGATTTTTGTGACCATTTTTGGACAAGCTCAAGTGGACCCACAACTTGAGGGCCCATGTGCTTTTGAATTTTAAGATTTCATCTTTCAAATAAGCCCAAGTTTGTTTAATTTGGACATCATTTGATTGGGCAAAATATCACTTAAAGATACGTTATGCTGATCCAGTCCAGTCTGAGATAGGTGCATTGTTTGGGCCATAACTTTTAAACCGCTTATCCAAATTGAGCAAAGGAGCCCATTCTGGAAACTAGACTCCCAGGGCTTTCTATCAAGCCCAAGAACGCGTGATGTGGCCGAGTATTCTGGAAGTTATGCTCTGTTAAAGTTGAGGCAGCTGCAAGGATTAATTCTGGGAATATGAAGAGTCTTCGGTTACATGTGATTGTGTGGCTGACATTGTGCACGTTTTTGGAGCCTTCTAGATTGTTGTAATCAGCTAAGAAATCCTAGAATATTCCTTGTAACCTCCCCCACCCCTTTTATGATGTGTCTTTCCATTTATCTTAGTCTTTTCATTTTCCTAGTTTTAATTGTTAGGAGTTATTTGAGTCCTTTTGTTGTCTTTTGCTGAGCCTATATAAAGGGGGGCGTGTGAGCATTGTAGATCAGATTTCTAAGGCATTTTCAAGAGTAATTCAAGCACCTTTGAGAGTGATTCTCATTTGTGTCCGAAAAATTCCTAGTTCTATATCTTGAATTTGGCTAATTCAAGTGGTGTTCTAGGTTCTCCTTCTTTTCTTTGGAGTGATTCCTCAGAAGAGTGAAGGGAATTAGTCCAAGACCAAGGTGTGTGTGGCTCCGGAAGGATTATCTCATACTCAAAGTCTTGCACTATCCATCTCTATCCTGTTTGGTGATATTCTTCATCTTCCCCATCTTTCTCTCTTTTCATTTTGCTTAGGTTTGATTTGAGTTTGATTTGGATCACTTTCCACCCACATATACATCATATTCAGAAAAGAAGACTTCAGTTTTTAGTAAAAGAAAATCATAGAGAGCTTGTGAGCTTTCTCTTCAAAACTCTTGCTTGCTTATCTTAGTTTAGGCCAAACTAAGTGGTGTTCAAGTGAGTCTTAATCTTGATTGAGTGGTGATTCTGTATCTTGGTCAAGCTTAAGGGCCCTAAACTCAAAGATTAGTGGTGTTTCTGTATCTAATCCTCGAGTTTAGTTCTATCCTAAATCACTTAATTAGCTTGAATCTTCAAGTTGATCTTCTTCGTTCTTCGTGTTCTTCATTTATCACCTTCAATACTTGAATGTTCTTCAAGTCATTCCATTAAACCACCTACCATACGGTTCCCCCCTTTTAACACTACTCCTTCTACCTTTCCCCTCATAGAATCAAGTCCAAACAAAGCTCATTGCATTAGAATAGGCTTTGCTTTCAAAGACATTCAAAACCGTGAAGATTCATCCAAGGCAAGCTTATCACAGTCCACGCACGGTTCAATGCACGCCCGTGCATACCCTGCAATTCGCAACCCGAGGCTGCACACGGTTGGACGCACGACCGTGCGTCTTCCCTTCCCGAATTGTCTTTCTTTTGATGTGAGGTTGCTTGGGTTGTCCCTACCCTTGGCCTTTACATCAGTCCATCCAATACAAAACTGATGGAGATCCGTCCATGACCATGAATACCTACCCTCAAGGTGCTCCAAAACAATCAGAATTAATGGCTAAAGTGCAAAAAACATGCCTAGTTTGCCTTAGTCATTTTCAGCCTTCATCCTGTTTTCGGCCTGTGAACAGACCCGGTTTTGTACACCTTTTTACATGACCTTCCAATGGATATGATTAGGATGCAGGAGGCCTAACTTTAAGTTCAAGATGTCTTCTTTCCAATAAGACCAATTGCAAGTCATTTGGAGGTCATTTGCTACCTCAAATCAGCTGTTGAAGTCAAGTGCTCAAAACTGTTTCAGTTCTGCCCAGGTCTGGAAATGGGTCTGTTTGGACGCCCAAAGCTCCTCCATTTGGACTGAAACTTTTATGGCTTGAAAGCATATTAAAAATATTATCAAGTGGCCATAAAAAAACTCAGCCAAATTACACACTTGTGGAGCTATTAACCAGCAAATTAAGGAAAGAAACTCCCTTTTACCCGGGTAAAGGCAGCAGCTGCATATTGTTCTTTTTGAGGTGCTTTTTGCTCTTATCAAGGTTTAATCCACTTGCAAATGACTTGATTAGAGTGCCAAGCTACTGATTGAGGTCTCCGAAGCTCCCAAGGTCGACACCTAAGCCTCAAGATCAACAATGAAGATGTGTCAAGCCACGGTTTAATCTAACTGTTTTTGGTGTTGTTTTGATTTTCAGGTTTTTGCCTAGTTTAGCTTGTAAGGTAGTCTAGGGCCTATGTTTTGTACTAGGAAGCTTTGTATTTAAGCCCCCAAGGCCCTTTGGCCGGCCATCATGTTGAGAAAATAGATTGAAGTTGAGCTTTGCTCCTTTGAACTCCCAAACTCTCTTCTAGCTTATCTCTATATTTGGCCGGGTAGGGTGGTGATCTAGCAAGAGTCTTAACCTCTCTTTGGTGGTGTTTGTGTATCCAAGGAGTTGTTAAGGGCCCTAGTACTAAACTTGGTGGTGTTTCTGTATCCAAGTGAGGTGCTAGTTTCGGTTCTATTAACAAAACTATCCTACTTTGAGCTTGTGTTTACAAAGGAAGCTTAAATTCGTTTGTTCTCTTTGCATTCTGATTTGGCTTGCTTTGGTTGTTCCCCTTTGAGATACATCATATTTGGTATCAGAGCTAAGGCTTCCCTAGGCCTAAGCTTGCTGCCCAACACCCTTCCAAACACCCAAACACATTTCCCCACAAAAACATCAAAACCGTGCCCACATTTTTCACTGGACAGAACTTCAGCACGGTCCCCCCGTGCCAAGAAGCACGACTGTGCCACTTGCCTTTCCCAGCCACATTTCATCTTCACCCACATCCAGAACTTCAGCACGGTCACACCGTGCCACCAAGCACGCCCTGCCACATCCTGTCCGTGAGGTTCCATCATATTTCAACATGAGTACTGCTAGTATGACCTTGGAAGAGAAGTTTGAGGCCCTCATGAAGAACTATGAGGCCTTGAGGCAACAAAACGAAGAGGTCAAAGGTCAAAATGACTACTTGAAGCGACAACTCGGAGAATCCTTGAAGCAAAAGCACAAGGAGATTAGGAGTTCCCGATCTTCTAACTCCTCCGATTCCGAGCAAGAAATGAGAGCGGCCACACACTCAAGCTCATCAAGTGAAGAAGAGGCCTATGGAAGAATGAGGAGAGGAAGGAAAGTAACCTCACACCATAGAGACATCAAGGTAGAGATCCCGGAGTTCGAAGGGAAGCTTGACCCCGACGAGTTTTTGGAATGGCTTCAAACCGTAGAGAGGATTTTTGACTACAAGGAGATCCCGGAGGAAAAAAAAGTGAAGCTTGTTGCCATTAGACTCCGTAAGTATGCTTCTCTTTGGTGGTCTAACTTATGTGCCAAAAGAGCTAGGCAAGGAAAGGGAAAGATTCGAACATGGGAGAAAATGAGGGCCAAACTTAAAGCCCGTTTCTTACCCCCATCTTACCTACAAGATAACTACTCCCAACTTCACAACCTTGTCCAAGGTAACATGAGTGTTGAGGAGTACACTAGGGAGTTTGAGAAGTTGTTGATCAAGTGTGACTTGAGGGAGCCCGAAGAGCAAACCATAGTGAGGTATTTGGGAGGGTTAAATCCTAAATATGCTCATGTGGTAGAATTGCAACAATATACTACCTTTGATGAAGTGTGTGTCTTAGCCCATAAAGTGGAACAACAAAGAAAATCCAAGCTCCTCAAAAGAGAACCTCTCAAACCCTTTCCCGAGAGCCAACCCTTCAACAAGGGGAGCTCTTCCCCACCTTCTAAACCCACGGTCCCAACCCCTCCCACCACACAAAAGAACCAAGCTCCTCAAAAGAGCCTAACCCTTCCAAACCGTCCAAACCCCACAACCTTGAACAAAAAAGATGTTTTAAGTGTCAAGGTCTAGGCCACATAGCCTCGGAATGTCCAAATAGGAGAGTCATCTCCTTGGCCGAATGGGAAGCGACTAAGGAGGAAAAGGAGGAGGAGGACAAGGAAGTGTATTTCATGGAGGAGGTCGTGGAGGAGGCGGACGAAGGAGAGTTACTTGTGTTAAGGAGAGCCTTGAGTAGCCATAAAGAAGACAAGGAGGACCAAAGGGAAGACCTATTTCACACAAGATGCACGGTCCATGGCCAAGTGTGCTCCGTGATTATTGATGGTGGTAGTTGTGCGAACGTGGCCTCACTTAGCATGGTGGAGAAACTCAACCTCCAAGCCTTGGCTCACCCCCATCCTTACAACATCCAATGGATCAATCAAGGTAAAGGATTGCAAGTAAATTCGAGGTGCTTGATTTCATTTTCCATTGGTAAAAGTTACCAAGATGAGTTGTGGTGCGACATCATCCCCATGGATGCATGTCATCTTTTGTTGGGAAGGCCATGGTTGTTTGACTGAAAGGTAATGCATGATGGCTATTTGAATACTTATACCTTTCAAAAGGATGGAAAGAAGATCACCCTTGCCCCCTAAGCCCATCCCAACTCCACAAAATTAAGCCCCAAAGGAACCAAGAGCATTCGAGCTTACTCCTCACCACTAAAGAGCTACTTCTAAAGGTCTCACACCATGAGTTCAAGGACAATTTGAGGGCAAATTCTCCTCAACAAGGGGAGGATGATGGAGATCCATCCATGACCATGAATACCTACCCTCAAGGTGCTCTAAAACAATCAGAATCAATGGCTAAAGTGCAAAAAACATGCCTAGTTTGCCTTAGTCATTTTCAGCCTTCATCCTGTTTTCGGCCTGTGAACAGACCCGGTTTTGTACACCTTTTTACATGACCTTCCAATGGATATGATTAGGATGCAGGAGGCCTAACTTTAAGTTTAAGATGTGTTCTTTCCAATAAGACCAATTGCAAGTCATTTGGAGGTCATTTGCTACCTCAAATCAGCTGTTGAAGTCAAGTGCTCAAAACTGTTTTAGTTCTGCCCAGTTCTGGAAATGGGTCTGTTTGGATGCCCAAAGCTCCTCCATTTGGACTGAAACTTTTATGGCTTGAAAGCATATTAAAAATATTATCAAGTGGCCATAAAAAAACTCAGCCAAATTACACACTTGTGGAGCTATTAACTAGCAAATTAAGGGAAGAAACTCCCTTTTACCCGGGTAAAGGCAGCAGCTGCATATTGTTCTTTTTGAGGTGCTTTTTGCTCTATCAAGGTTTAATCCACTTGCAAATGACTTGATTAGAGTGCCAAGCTGCTGATTGAGGTCTCCCAAGCTCCCAAGGTCGACACCTAAGCCTCAAGATCAACAATGAGGATGTGTCAAGCCACGGTTTAATCTAACCGTTTTTGGTGTTGTTTTGATTTTCAGGTTTTTGCCTAGTTTAGCTTGTAAGGTAGTCTAGGGCCTATGTTTTGTACTAGGAAGCTTTGTATTTAAGCCCCCCCAAGGCCCTTTGGCCGGCCATCATGTGAGAAAATAGATTGAAGTTGAGCTTTGCTCCTTTGAACTCCCAAACTCTCTTCTAGCTTATCTCTATCTTTGGCCGGGTAGGGTGGTGATCTAGCAAGAGTCTTAACCTCTCTTTGGTGGTGCTTCTGTATCCAAGGAGATGTTAAGGGCCCTAGTACTAAACTTGGTGGTGTTTCTGTATCCAAGTGAGGTGCTAGTTTCGGTTCTATTCACAAAACTATCCTACTTTAAGCTTGTGTTTACAAAGGAAGCTTAAATCCGTTTGTTCTCTTTGCATTCTGATTTGGCTTGCTTTGGTTGTTCCCCTTTGAGATACATCAAAAACTGACCTCATTCCCGGTTCCACCCTCCCAAACAAACCGGCCTATATAGGATGAACCCCCAAGGGACCCGAGAAATCCAATGCCAAGTTGATGATCTCCTAGCTAAGGGGCTAATCCGTGAGAGCTTAAGCCCATGTGCCATCCCGGCGCTACTCATGCCTAAGAAAGATGGGAGCATGAGAATGTGTGTTGATAGTAGGGCCATCAACAAAATCACAATCAAGTATTGGTACCCCATCCTAAGGTTAGAAGATTTACTTGATGAGCTTCATAGAGCCACCATCTTTTCTAAGATTGATCTTAGAAGTGGCTACTACCAAATCTGGATCTTTGAAGGGGATGAATGGAAGACAGCGTTCAAGACTAAGGGCGGCCTCTATGAGTTGTTGGTCATGCCATTTGGCTTGACTAATACACCTAGCATCTTCATGAGGCTTATAAATTAGGTACTTAGGCTAATCATAGGCAAGTTTGTCATTGTGTACTGTGATGACATACTTGTGTATAGTAGGGATGAGCAAGAGCAAGCCAATCATCTTCACCAAGTCTTGAGCATCTTGGCTCAAGAAGAACTTTATGGTAACCTTGAGAAGTGCCACTTTTTTACACCCCAAGTCATCTTCTTGGGTTATGTAGTTTTAGCTCAAGGGGTTCACATAGATGAAGACAAAGTCAAGGCCCTCCGGGAATGGCCTACTCCAACTTCCATGCATCAAGTTCGAAGTTTCTATGGCTTGGTCTCCTTTTATAGGACATTTGTGAAGGATTGTAGCTCTATTGTTGCCCCTAGGACCGAGGTGCTCAAAGGCAAGTCCTTTGAATTGAACGAGCAAGCCTATTCAGCCATTGAAGAAATCAAAAGGAGGCTTACAAGTGCACCCATACTAGCACTCTCTAGCTTCTCCAAGGCCTTCGAGGTGGAGTGTGATGCGTCCGGGGTAGGAATAGGGGTCGTTTTGTCCCAAGAGAAGAGGCCCATAGCATACTTTAGTGAGAAGTTGAATGAAGCCAAGAGGAAGTACTCAACGTATGACAGGGAGTTCTATGTCATAGTGTGGGCTTTGGAGCATTAGAGACACTACCTTATGGGGGCCGAATTTATGCTACACTTGGATCATGAGGGCCTCAAATTCATTCAAGGGCAACATAAGCTCAATCCTCGCCGTTCCAAGTGGGTTGAGTACCTTCTAGCTTTCAACTTCATGATACATCATAAGGCTGGCAAGTTGAACAAGGGAGTGGATGCCCTTTCAAGGAGATATTTCCTCCTTTCGGTCTTAGAATCCAAGGCGCTTGGATTTGAGATTGTTAAAGGAATGTATACCGATGATGAAGATTTCAAAGAGACGCATGCCAAATGTGCTAGCCACTCCCATGGCTAATTTCATATTCAAGAGGGGTTTCTCTTCAAAGGACCCTGGCTTTGCATACCCAAATGTGGGTTTGGGGAGTTGCTAATCCAAGAACTTCATGGTGGTGCTCTAGCCGGTCACTTTGTCAAGAGGTGTTCAACTTGCCAAATGGCCAAGAGCCATGTCATTCCCTATGGTCTCTACCCTCCTCTACCCATACCCATGGCACCATGGGAGGACATTAGTTTGGATTTCATTATGGGCTTGCCAAGGACCCAAAGGAGCAAGCATTTCATCATGGTGGTGGTGGATCGATTCTCAAAGATGGCTCATTTTGTGCCGTGTCATACCACCCATGACGCTTCCCAAATAGCCAATCTCTACTTCAAGAAGATTGTGAGACTTCATAGCATTTTACAGAGTATGGTTTCGGACAGGGACACCAAGTTCCTCAGTCATTTTTGGCTTACTCTATGCAGGAAGATGGGGACTTACCTCAAGTTGAGCACCACTTGTCACCCCCAAACTGATGGTCAAACCGAGGTGACTAACCGAACATTAGAAACTTTGCTTAGAGTGGTTGTGAAGAAGAATGTGAAGGCTTGGCATGAACTCCTACCTCATGCGGAGTTTGCCTTCAATAGGGCACTAAGTAAGGCCACTCACCTTTCCCCATTTCAAGTGGCCTATGGATGCAATCCAAAGGCCCCTTTGGATCTCACACCCCTTCCCACTCCCACCAAATTTAGTTAGGAGGCCGAGAAGAGAGCTAAGGAAATCAAGGATCTTCATGCTCAAGTTCGGGAAAGAATTAAAAGGTCCAATGCCCAAGCGATGCAACGAGGTCTATGTGGTGTTGGATGGTTTCTTTGGGGTTTGTCCGATAAGCCGGTTTGTTTGGGAGAATGGAACCGGGTATGAGGTCTATGTGGTGTTGGATGGTTCTTTGTGGTGGTAAGCCGGGAGGTGTTTCCTCGGGAAAGACATGGCTAAAGTGTTCAAGGAGGGAAAGGGCTAGGGGGTGTGATGGAGTGGAGGTTTCGGATTCTTCAAGGGTGGCTAGGATCCCCTCCTTGAAGGCCTTGAATTCATGGTGAGAAGCCTTAAGGAGAGGCTCACTTACGGCTAGAAGCATGTCCGAATGGTCATGGCTTAGTTGGGGCTTGCTTTTGTGGAGTTGGGAAGGGCTTAATGGGGCAAGGGTGATCTTTTTCCCACCTTTGTGGAAGGTGTAGGTGTTTAGATGGCCATCATGTATGACCTTCCGATCAAACAACCAAGGTCTCCCCAACAAAAGGTGACATGCATCCATGGGGATGATATCACACCACAATTCACCATGATAGTGCTTCCCAATTGAAAATGAAATCAGGCATCTTGAATTAACTTGCAACCCCTTACCTTGATTTAGCCATTGGATGTTGTAGGGGTGAGGATGAGCCGAAGCTTGAAGGCCAAGCTTCTCCACCATAGTCACGGAAGTCACATTTGCACAACTCCCACCATCAATGATGAGGGAACACACTTTGCTTTGAATGGTGCAACGTGTATGGAAGATGTTCTCCCTTTGTTCTTCATGCTCTCCTCTTTTGGTACTCAAAGCTCTCCTCAATACAAGTAACTCTCCTTCATCCGCTTCCTCAATCACTTCTTCTCGTTTCTCCATGTAATACACACCTTCTCTTTCTTCCTCCTCTTTCTTCCTCCTCTTCTCCCTCTTCTTCTCTTCTCTCATCCCACTCGGCCAAGGTGATAACTCTCCTATTTGGACACTCCGAAGCAATGTGCCCAAGACCTTGACACTTGAAACATCTCCTTTGGTCATTTGGCTTAGGGTTGGGACGGTTTTGGGAAGGGGGAGTCTTTTGTGGGGCTTGGTTCTTTTGTGGAGGTGAGGGTGTAGTAACCGTGGGTTTGGGAGGGGGATAAGAGCTCCCCTTGTTGAAAGGTTGGCTCTTGGGAAAGGGTTTGGGAGGTTCTCTTTTGTGGAGCTTGGATTTCCTTTGTTGTTCAACTTTGTGGGCTAAGACACACACCTCATCAAAAGTGGTGTATTGTTGCAATTCCACCACATGGGCATACCTAGGATCTAACCCACCCAAATATCTCACTATGGTTTGCTCTTCGGGCTCTCTCAAGTCACACTTGATTAACAACTTCTCAAATCCCCTAGTGTACTCCTCAACACTCAAGTTCCCCTGGGTGAGATTGTGAAGTTGGGAATAATTGTCTTGTAGGTAAGATGGGGGTAGGAAACGGGCTTTGAGTTTGGTTTTTATCTTTTCCCATGTTCGAATCTTTCCCTTCCCTTGCCTAACTCTCTTAGCACAAAGGTTGGACCACCAAAGAGAAGCATATTTATGAAGTTTAAGGGCCACAAGTTTTATCTTATTTCCCTCGGAAATCTCTTTGTAGTCAAAGATTCTCTCAACGGTTTGCATCCATTCCAATAACTCATCGGGGTCTAGCTTCCCCTCAAATTCTGGAATCTCCACTCTAATGTCTCCTTGGTGAGAGGTTGTCCGCCTTCCTCTTCTTGATCTTCTATAAGCCTCCTCTTCGCTTGACGAGCTCAAGTGTGGGGCTTCTCTTGCTTCCGGCTCGGAGTCGGAAGAGTTAGAAGATCGGGAACTTCTAATCTCCTTTCGTTTTTGCTTCAAGAAGTCTCCAAGTTGTCGCCTCAAATACTCGTTCTGACCTTTGATCTCTTCATTTTGTAGCCTCAAGGCCTCATAATTCCTCATGAGAGCCTCAAACTTTTCCTCCATGGTCATGCTAGTAGTGCTTGTGTTGAAACAAGGGGAAACCTCACGGCCTGAATGTGGCACGGGCGTGCTGTTAGGCACGGGATGGCCGTGCTCTTGTTCTGGACGGGAGCGAAGTTGAGATGTGGCTGGGAAAGGGGTGGCACGTGATGTAGATGTGGGTGGTAAGTGAACCAAATCAACTCAAACTCAAACTAAACAAGAATCAACCAAAGAAAAGTGAATATGGTGGAAGATAGTTGGAGATGGTTTGAAGAATAATAACAAAAAGAACAAGGATAAACAAGACCTTGTAATTAAGATAATCCTTCACGGAGCCACTCAATGACTTGATCTTGGGCTAATTTTCTTGTCTTAACCAAGGAATCACTCCAATTGGAAAAGGAAGAGAACCTAGAACACCACTTGAATGAGCCAAATTCAAGATATAGAACTAGGAATTTTGAGACATAAATGAGAATCACTCTCAAAGGTGCTTGTATTACTTTGGAAATCTCTTACAATGCTGAATGATTAGCTTCACATGCCCTTCCCCTTTTATAGACTCAGCAAAAGACAATCAAAAGACTCAAATAACTCCTAACAATTAAAACTAGCTAATGAAAAGTCTAAGAAAAATGAAAAAACTCATCATAAAAGGGGTGGGGGAGGTTACAAGGAATATTCTAGGATTTTTGCAGCTGATTACATCAATCTAGAAGCATTTAAAACGTGCACAATATCAGCCACACAAATATATGTAACCTAAGACTCTTCATATTCCCAGCATTAATCCTTGCAACTGCCTCAACTTCAACAGAGCATAACTTCCAGAATACTCGGACAAATCACACGTTCTTGGGCTTGTTAGAAAGCCCTGGAAGTCTAGTTTCCAGAATGGGCTCATTTGCTCAATTTGGATAAGCGGTTTGAAAGTTATGGCCCAAACAATGCAACTATCTCAGACTGGACTGGATCAGCACAACGTATCTTTGAGTGATATTTTGCCCAATCAAATGATGTCCAAATTAAATAAACTTGGGCTTATTTGAAAGCTGAAATCTTAAACTTCAAAACCATGTGGAGCCTCAAGTTGTGGGACCACTTTATGGCCCAAAAGTGCACACAAAAAGCGGGAAATTTCTGGATGAAGGCGGCACTACCTCTTCGGGTATGAACGCCAATTTCCGGCAAAATTTTGCAACTTCTTTGACTTCTTCATGGTGTCTAAAGTCCTTGAACTCACATAATAAGAGAAAATATGAGAGTTCCCATGCACGCTCTTGTTTGACACTTTTCTTCTTGGAAGTTGACCTTAAATAAAAATAAAAATAAAAAGGATGCATATGGGAATATGCATCATACTCCCCGGGTGGTTTTGAGTTTGTCCTCAAACTCAATGGGTTAGCAAGCTTCTCAAGAAAGGGGTCACGCTCATAATATGGGAGCTTTTAGGGAAGGAGGTCACAGGGCATCACCTCTAGAGAGATATAGAAGAGGGTGAGGGGAGATGATAAAACGGGTCATACCTGGTGAGGAGAAGAGGCGGAAGTGAGAAATCTTCTTTGGGGGCAAGGGTTTGGGAAGGATGAATGAGGGTTAAGGCTTGTCGGTCCTTTTGTGGCTTGGGGGGTTGGCACGATGGAATAGGGGCCAAGGTGATTTTCTTCTCATCCTTAATAAAAGAGTAGGTGTTGAGGCGCCCATGATGAATTACATGGCGATCAAACATCCATGGTCTACCCAACAATATATGGCTTGCATCCATAGGAAGAATGTCACACAATATCTCATCCTTATAGTGTCTCCAATAGAAAGAGAAATGAGGCACTGATGAGAAATGTATATACCTTTGCCTTGATTTAGCCATTGGATGCTATAAGGCTTAGGATGGGTTGTAGTCTCAAGTTTGAGCTTGTCCACCATGGTTTTGGATGCAACATTTGTACAACTACCTCCATCGATGATGAGGGTACAAACTTTCCCTTGAATAGTGCACCTTTTGTGGAAAATCGCCTCTCTTTGCTCCAAGCCTTCTTGAGTAGCAAATCCGCTCAATGCTCGCCTAATGACAAGCAACTCACCTTCATCGGGGCCTATGATAACCTCTTCTTTTTCCTCCAAACTTTCCTCTTCTTCATGGTCATGCTCCTCAAAAGAAGCTTGGTACTCAGCCAGGGAAACAATCTTCTTGTTAGGACACTCAGATGCAAAATGTCCCATACCTTGACAACCGAAACAACGAACCTGGTCTTTTGGCCGTGAGGGCACTTTTGTGGGAGGTGGAGGGGTGATGGGAGGGACACTTTTGGCGGGTGAGGGGGTTTGAATTTGTGGGAGAAAGTAAGGTGATTCTTGAGAAAAAGGACGGGAAGGAGTCTTGGAAAAGATGCTCTTTTCCTTAGATTTCTTTTGTTGCTCTACCTTATAGGCTAGAGAACTCAAGTCATCTAGGGATGAGTAAGGTTGCAATTCAATTACATGAGCAATGGACTCATCAAGACCGGTTAAGTATCTTACCAAGGTTTGTGAGTCGTCTTCTCTCAAATCACATTTGAGTAGGAGTTGTTCAAACTTCCGAGTGTATTCTTCCACACTCTTGGATCCTTGCTTGAGTCGATGGAGCTTGAGGTAATTGTCTTGCACATAGTGAGAGGGAAGAAACTTGGCCTTGAGTTTTTCTTTCATTTTGGCCCAAGTTCTGATTTTCCCTTTCCCGTTTCTTGCTCTTTTAGCTCCAAGGTTAGCCCACCAGATTGAAGCATATTTTCTGAGTTTAAGGGCTACAAGCTTTACCTTCTTATCTTCCGGGATGTCCTCATATTCAAAGATCCTCTCAATGGTGTGCAACCAATCGAGAAATAAGTCCGGATCAAGTTGGCCTTCAAATTCGGGGATGTGCTTCTAACTCTTCCACACGTGCTTGGTCGCTTCTTGTGGACTTTGTAGACATGTTGGAGATGCGTTGAAGGAAGAATATGCAGCAGGGAAAGTGGCACGGTCGTGCAAGGGGGCACGGTCAGGCCGTGCTATGCTTCGGCTGAAGAAAATGCAGAAAAGTAGAGTGGCACGGTCGTGCTGTCGGCACGGGGGCACCGTGCTCCGTCTCGACTTGAAGATTCCTGGAAAAAGAATATGGCACGGTCGTGTGTTGTGGCACGGGGGCCCCGTGCTGCTTCTCTGGTCTTCAAGACTTCGGATTGCCGGTTTGTGCCTCTTTTTTTTTTTTTTTGTATTTTGCCTTTTTGGGATGTGTTTGGGTATGATGTGGGTCACTTAAAAACCTTGGCTCTGATACCAATTGATGTAGATGTGGGTGGCAAGTGAACCAAATCAAACTCCAACTCAAAATAAGCCAAATTGGGAAGAGAAATGAAAGATGGATGAGATGGGTGAAGAATTTCACTACACAAGAAAAAGGAATAGAACAAGATCTTGTAATTGAGATAATCCTTCACGGAGCCACTCAATGACTTGCCCTTGGGCTAATTCTCTTGTCTTAACCAAGGAATCACTCCAATTGGAAAAGGAAGAGAACCTAGAACACAACTTGAATTTGCCACAATTCAAGATATAGAACTAGGAATTTAGTTGCACTTTTGAGAAACACACTCAAAGTACTTGTATTGCTTTGGAAATTTCTTACAATGCTGAAATGATTAGCTTCACATGCCCCTCCCCTTTTATAGACTCAGCAAAAGACAATCAAAAGACTCAAATAACTCCTAACAATTAAAACTAGCTAATGAAAAGTATAAGAAAAATGAAAAGACTCATCATAAAAGGGGTGGGGGAGGTTACAAGGAATATTCTAGGATTTTTGCAGATGATTACATCAATCTAGAAGCATCTAAAACGTGCACAATATCAGCCACACAAGTATATGTAACCGAAGACTCTTCATATTCCCAGCATTAATCCTTGCAACTCCCTCAACTTCAACAGAGCATAACTTCCAGAATACTCGGCCAAATCACGCGTTCTTGGGCTTGTTAGAAATCCCTGGAAGTATATTTTCCAGAATGGGCTCATTTGCTCAATTTGGATAAGCGGTTTGAAAGTTATGCCCCAAACAATGCCCCTATCTCAGACTGGACTGGATCAGCACAACGTATCTTTGAGTGATAGTTTGCCCAATCAAATGATGTCCAAATTAAATAAAATTGGGCTTATTTTAAAGCTGACATCTTAAGCTTCAAAAGCACATGGGCCCTCAAGTTGTGGGTCCACTTGAGCTTGTCCAAAAATGGTCACAAAAATCGAGTTCCGCAGGGATGAATTCGGCACCAAATTTCTAGCAAGGTTTAACCTCTTTTTGACCTCTCCATAGTGTCGTGAGTCTTTGAACTCACTTAATAAGACCAAATAAGCACACTTCCAAGCATGATCTTCTTTGACCCTTTTCTTCTTTGAAATTGGACTTGAATAAAAATGATGCATATGGAAATATGCATCATAAACCACGTCCTCACTTACTCTTAATTCAAGATTAGGAGTTGTAGGTAATGGCTTTGAATACTTTTGACAGAAGGTTTGTTTGAGTGCCTTGGGTGAGGGGGGAGTGGGAAGAAAGGTTGATGGTTCACCAAAGGTTATGAAAAATATACTTTGATTCTCTTTGCCTTTTGGTGGGTGGAAAGTGCCTAAGGTGAGCATTTCACCTTCATCCGCCTCAATCTCAATCTCTTCAAGATCATTTCCTTTATCTTCTTCTTTTTCCTCCTTTAATTCGACCTCCTCGATTGCCTTCCATTCTGCTAAGGTGACATACCTTTTGTTTGTACAATCTGATGCCAAGTGACCAAAGCCTTGGCACTTATAACACCTTGGGATGTTTTTAGGAAGGGGTCTTGGTGTGAGTTGTGGGGATAGGCCCTTTTGTGGAGTTTGGTCTTTTTGTGGAGAAGGGGAAAGGGATGTTGTGGGTTTAGGAGCATAAGATGAACTCCCCTTGTTTAAGGTTTGTTCATGTGGTGAGGGCGACTTTCTCTTTTTTTGCTGCTCAACCTTGTGAGCTAGCACACATACTTCATCAAAACAAGTGTAAGCTTGAAAATCAACAATATTAGCATACCTAGGATCAAGACCTCCCAAGTATCTAACAATTGTTTGCTCTTCAGGTTCATGTAAATCACACTTAATCACAAGCTTTTCAAACTCACGAGTGTATTCTTCTACACTCAAATTACCTTGGTTCAAATGGTGGAGTTGTGAGTAGCAATCTTGAACATAGGTGGAAGGAAGAAACCTAGCCTGAAGCTTTGATTTCATCTTCTCCGAGGTTCTGATTTTGGACTTCCTTTCTCTTACTCTTTTGGCACACAAGTTAGTCCACCATAAGGAAGCATGCTTACGTAGTCTCAATGCCACCAACTTGACTTTCTTTTCTTCTGGAATGTCCTTGTATTCGAACACTCTCTCCACGGTGCGCAACCAATCCAGGAAGTCTTCTGGATCGAGCTTGCCTTCATACTCTGGAATCTCAACTCTAAAGTCATTAGAGTTACCTTGTCCTCTTTGCTCTTGCCGTGGTCTTCTGAGTGGTTCTTCGTCGCTTGAAACATCAAGAGCATAGCCAGCTTCGGGATCTTGCCTCCTTGAAGCAGAATAGGACGACTCCTCATTCATCTTCTGCTTTTGCTTAAGAAAAGTACCCAATTGCTTGCGTAGGTACTCATTCTGAGCTTTAAGTTGTTGATTAGAGGAAGTAATCTCATAGTTACTCTTCAAAATAGCATCAAGCTTTTCTTCCATGCTCACACTAGTACTCATGGATGTGTTTGAGAAATGGAGAAGAAGGAGAAGTGTGGAATGCGTGGGTTAAGTACCAAGCCAAGGAGAAACACAGCTCTGATACCAAATATGATGTAAAGGTCAATGGGAATGATCACACTCACTAACCTTACACCAAAGAAGATTCTAAACTCAATGTAGCTCACGGGCTGAAGTGGCACGGGTGTGCCAGCGAGCACGGGTACACCGTGCCAACTTTCTGCCTGAAAGAACTAGATTAGGCTAGTTTTGCCCGGTTTGAGTGCTCTTCAATTCTAACTAATTTTCTAGCTTTTTGGTGAGGTGGACTTGAAGGAAATGGGTGTGAATGATAGTAGAAAGAGTGGGATAAGGAAGGGGAATGTAGAACAAGGTAGGTGAAGATGAATACTTTGGAAAATTAAGCAAACAACCTTGCTAATGATTCGGTAGGATGCAAGGAGAGAGATAAGCTAAACTCTTGGATTGGATACAGTAATCACCACCAACCTTTGAGTCTAGGGCCCTTAATCTTGATTAAGATACAGAATCACCACTTAATCAAGGCTAAGACTCACTTGAACACCACTTAGTTTGGCCTAAACTAAGATAAGCAAGCAAGGATTTGGTGAGGAAGCTTTGAAAGCTCTCTATGGTTTTTTCATTGAACAGAATCTGAAGTTCTTCTTTCCTTGGCCGTATGGGCTAGATTTATAGGCAGCAAAAGATGACCAAGCTAAGCAAACTACAAGCACCTCTAGCTTTCCTTCCTAGGAAGGAAAGGTATTACCTTAATTACATCCGGTTTAATCACCAGGTTTTGCTAACCCTCCTTTAGGCTAATCTAAGTGCATCAAAACCAACTAGGAAAGAAAGACAAATGACTAATACAACTTGATTAACTTGGCCTTAAACATAATCAGCTTCAAAAGGCAGCAAGTAGTGATGCATATTGATGCATATTTCCATATGCATCATTTTTATTCAAGTCCAATTTCAAAGAAGAAAAGGGTCAAAGAAGATCATGCATGGAAATGTGCCTATTTGGTCTTCTTAAGTGAGTTCAAAGACTCGCGACACTATGGAGAGGTCAAAAAGAGGTTAAACTTTGCTAGCAATTTGGTGCCGAATTCATCCCTACGGAACCCGATTTTTGTGACCACTTTTGGACAAGTTCAAGTAGACCCACAACTTGAGGGCCCATGTGCTTTTGAAGCTTAAGATGTCAGCTTTAAAATAAGCCCAATTTTATTTAATTTGGACATCATTTGATTGGGCAAAAATATCACTCAAAGATACGTTGTGCTGATCCAGTCCAGTCTGAGATAGGTGCATTGTTTGGGCCATAACTTTTAAACCGCTTATCCAAATTGAGCAAATGAGCCCATTCTGAAACCTAGACTTCCAGGGCTTTCTATCAAGCCCAAGAACGCGTGATTTGGCGGAGTATTCTGGAAGTTATGCTCTGTTGAAGTTGAGGCAGCTGCAAGGATTAATTCTGGGAATATGAAGAGTCTTCGGTTACATGTGATTGTGTGGCTGACATTGTGCACGTTTTGGAGCCTTCTAGATTAGTGTAATCAGCTAAGAAATCCTAGAATATTCCTTGTAACCTCCCCCACCCCTTTTATGATGTGTCTTTCCATTTTTCTTAGTCTTTTCATTTTACTAGTTTTAATTGTTAGGAGTTATTTGAGTCCTTTTGTTGTCTTTTGCCGAGCCTATATAAAGGGGGGGCGTGTGAGCATTGTAGATCAGATTTCTAAGGCATTTTCAAGAGTAATTTAAGCACCTTTGAGAGTGATTCTCATTTGTGTCCCAAAAATTCCTAGTTCTATATCTTGAATTTGGCTAATTCAAGTGGTGTTCTAGGTTTTCGTTCTTTTCTTTGGAGTGATTCCTCATAAGAGTGAAGGGAATTAGCCCAAGACCAAGGTGTGAGTGGCTCCGGAAGGATTATCTCATACACAAAGTCTTGCACTATCCATCTCTAACCTGTTTGGTGATATTCTTCATCTTTCCCATCTTTCTCTCTTTTCATTTTGCTTAAGTTTGATTTGAGTTTGATTTGGATCACTTACCACCCACATATACATCAATTGGTATCAGAGCAAAGGTTTTAAAGTGACCCACATCACACCCAAATACATTTAAAAAAAAAACAAGAAAAAAAAAACCGTGAACATCCAGTGTCCACAGGCCAGAAATTTCGCACGGTTCCCCAGTGCCCCATTGCACGACCGTGCCCTCCCTCCTCTTCTCCAAAATAGCCTTTTTCTAGCCTAAACACATAACCCATAAAGAACCCTTAAGCATTCATCCATCATGATTTCTCTTGGGAACTTGAGAAAAGAGATTGCTTTGATTGAAAAGGAGATGGTCATCCTTGAAACTCCAAAGTTCCGTGGCCAAAAAGAAGATTTCCCTTACTGGATTTTCAAAGTGGATCAAGTCTTTACTCGCTACAATATTGACGAGCAAGAGAAGTTTAAGGTGGTTATCAAGAAGCTCCGAGGCCATGCGCTTGAATGGTGGAAAAAGTACAAGTATAAGAGGAAGAAGAGAGGGAAAAGTAAGATCACAACATGGGTTAAGTTAAGAAGTAAATTAATGGATACTTTCGCTCCAACCTCTTACTTACACAAGCATCCATTTGTTTCCTTTGAGGTAAACGGCTTTAATTCCTCTTCTAAAAACCTTCATTTCAACAAGGGAAGTCCAATGAGTGCTGGTAACTCTAGCTCTACTTCCTTATTTTATTTGGAGAAATTTAACTCCAACAAAGATGAAGAGATCCTTGGAGAAAAAGGGTCGGGCCTAGTTGACCTACCTCTTGTTTTTGGTGGTGATGAAGGGACCTTTGAACTTGAGGCCCAAAGATCCAAGTTGAAGCAAGAAGAGATTGTGTAAGAAATTGAGCAATCCTTCACCCAAGAAGGGTGCCAAGAAGATAATGAGGTGAATTTGAGCATAACCCCAAGAATTGAAGAGCCTGTAGTTAAAGACCTTGAAGTGATGAAGCCATGTAGGGTTGCTGAAGAGTTTGAACAACTCTTGATTCACGAAGTACGCCCTACCGAACTCCAAGCACCCGAGTTGGAGGCATGTGGGGTTATTGAAGAAGTTGAGCAACTCTTGACCCAAGAAGAATTCACCTTAACCCCCATTAAACCTTCCCAACCCCCCAAGCCACAAAAGGACCGACAAGCCTTAACCCTCATTCATCCTTCCCAAACCCTTGCCCCCAAAGAAGATTTCCCACTTCCGCCTCTTCTCCTCACCAGGTATGACCCGTGTTATCATCCTCCCCTCACCCTCTTCTATATCTCTCTAGAGGTGATGCCCTGTGACCTCCTTCCCCAAAAGCTCCCATATTGTAAGCGCGACCCCTTTCTTAAGAGGCTTGCCAACCCTTTGAGTTTGAGGACAAACTCAAAACAACCCGGGTAGTATGATGCATATTTCCATATGCATCATTTTTATTCAAGTCCAATTTCAAAGAAGAAAAGGGTCAAAGAAGATCATGCATGGAAATGTGCCTATGTGGTCTTCTTAAGTGAGTTCAAAGACTCGCGACACTATGGAGAGGTCAAAAAGAGGTTAAGCTTTGATAGAAATTTGGTGCCGAATTCATCCCTGCGGAACCCGATTTTTGTGACCACTTTTGGACAAGCTCAAGGGGACCCACAACTTAAGGGCCCATGTGTTTTTGAAGCTTAAAATTTCAGCTTTAAAATAAGCCCAAGTTTGTTTAATTTGGACGCCATTTGATTGGGCAAAATATCACTCAAAGATACGTTATGCTGATCCAGTCCAGTCTGAGATAGGTGCATTGTTTGGGCCATAACTTTTAAACCTCTTATCCAAATTCAGCAAATGAGCCCATTCTGAAAACTAGACTTCCAGGGCTTTCTATCAAGCCCAATAACGCGTGCTTTGGCCAAGTATTCTGGAAGTTATGCTCTGTTGAAGTTGAGGCAGCTGCAAGGAATAATTCTGGGAATATGAAGAGTCTTCGGTTACATGTGATTGTGTGGCTGACATTGTGCACGTTTTGGAGCCTTCTAGATTGGTGTAATCAGCTAAGAAATCCTAGAATATTCCTTGTAACCTGCCCCACCCCTTTTATGATGTGTCTTTCCATTTATCTTAGTCTTTTCATTTTACTAGTTTTAATTGTTAGGAGTTATTTGAGTCTTTTGTTGTCTTTTGCTGAGCCTATATAAAGGGGGGGTGTGAGCATTGTAGATCAGATTTCTAAGGCATTTTCAAGAGTAATTCAAGCACCTTTGAGAGTGATTCTCATTTGTGTCCCAAAAATTTCCTAGTTCTATATCTTGAATTTGGCTAATTCAAGTGGTGTTCTAGGTTCTCCTTCTTTTCTTTGGAGTGATTCCTCAGAAGAGTGAAGGGAATTAGCCCAAGACCAAGGTGTGAGTGGCTCCGGAAGGATTATCTCATACACAAAGTCTTGCACTATCCATCTCTAACCTGTTTGGTGATATTCTTCATCTTTCCCATCTTTCTCTCTTTTCATTTTGCTTAAGTTTGATTTGAGTTTGATTTGGATCACTTACCACCCACATATACATCACATATTCCCATATGCATCATTTTTATTTAAGGTTAACTTCCAAGAAGAAAAGTGTCAAACAAGAGCGTGCATGGGAACTCTCATATTTTCTCTTATTATGTGAGTTCAAGGACTTTGGACACCATGAAGAAGTCAAAGAAGTTGCAAAACGTTGCCGGAAATTGGCGTTCATGCCCGAAGAGGTAATGCCGCCTTCATCCCGAATTTTCCCGATTTTTGTGTGCACTTTTGGCCTAACTAAAGTGGTCCCACAACTTGAGGCTCCACATGGTTTTGAAGTTTAAGATCTCAGCTTTCAAACAAGCCCAATTATGTTTAATTTGGACGTCGTTTGGTTGGGCTAAATATTACTCAAAGAAGACATGTCCTGCTCCAGTCCAGTTCTGATATAGGTGTAATGTTCGGACTATAACTTTTGAGCTACTTATCCAAATTGAGCAAATGAGCCCATTCTGGAAAATAGATTTCCAGGGCTTTCCAACAAGCCCAGAATCACCTGATTTGGACGTGTGTGCTGAGCGTTATGCTCAGTTGAAGTGGGGGCTGCTGCAAGGATTAAATGCTGGGCAAATGAAGAGACTTTGGTTACATGACTTCATGTGGATGACATCATGCACGACTTGGAGTGTTCTAGATGGATGTCTTCAGCTGATTGGAAGCCTAGAATATTCTTTGTAACCTCCCCCACCCCTTTATGTTGAGTCTTTTCCATTTTCCAAGCCTTTTCAATTTTCTAGTTTTAATTGCTAGGAGTTTTTAAGTCTTTTGGTTATCTTTGTTTAGCCTATAAATAGGTGGGTTATGTAGTTGCATTTGAATTCAGAGTTGTAAGCTTTTCCAAGAGTAGTACAAACACCTTGAGAGTGATTCTCATTTGTGTCCAAAAAAAAATCCCTAGTTCTATATCTTGAATTTTGGCAAGTTCAAGTGGTGTTCTAGGTTCTCTTCCTTTTTCCAATTGGAGTGATTCCTTGGTAAAGACAAGAGAATTTGCCCAAGATTAAGCCCTTGAGTGGCTCCGTGAAGGATTATCTCAAGTGCAAGGTCTTGTTTATCCTTTGTTTTTTCTTTTGTTATTATTCTTCGATCCATCTCAACTATCTTCCATATTCACTTTTCTTTGGTTTGATTCTTGTTTAGAATTTGTTTGAGCTTGATTTGGTTCACTTACCACCCACATATACATCAATTGGTATCAGAGCCAAGGCTTTTAAGTGACCCACATCATACCCAAATACACAAAAAAAAAAAAAATTAAAAAAACAAAAAAAAACGTGAACAGCCCGTGTCCACAGGCCAGAAAGATCGCACGGTGCCCCCGTGCCGCCCCACACGACCGTGCCATATTTATTTTCCAGAAATCTTCAAGTCGAGACGCAGCACGGTGCCCCCGTGCCACCCAGCACGACCGTGCCACTATACTTTTCTGCATTTCCTGAAGTCGAAGCATAGCACGACCTGCCCGTGCCCCCTTGCACGACCGTGCCACCTTCCCTGCTGCATATTCTTCCTTCAAAGCATCTCCAACATGTCTACAAAGTCGACAAGAAGCGACCAAGCACGTGTGGAAGAGTTAGAAGCTCAAGTCACTTATCTTCGAACTCAACTTGGGCAACTTTTGGAGGAAAAACGAAGGTGGGTTCATAGCCCCACTCCCTCTCATCCTCATGAACCGGTGGTCGAATCGGAAGAAGAAGTCCTTCAATCCCGAGCCAATTCTAGTGACGAAGAAGCCCCAAGGAGACGAAGGCAAGGAAGCAATATTGGTGGTGTCCGAATTGACATCCCCGAATTTGAAGGCCAACTTGACCCGGACTTATTTCTCGATTGGTTGCACACCATTGAGAGGATCTTTGAATATGAGGACATCCCGGAGGACAAGAAGGTAAAACTCGTAGCCCTTAAACTCCGCAAATATGCTTCAATCTGGTGGGCTAACCTTGGAGCGAAAAGAGCAAGAAATGGGAAAGGGAAAATTAGAACGTGGGCCAAAATGAAAGAAAAACTCAAGGCCAAGTTTCTTCCCTCACACTATGTGCAAGATAATTATCTGAAACTCCACCGCCTCAAGCAAGGATCAAAAAGTGTAGAGGAGTACACTCGGGAGTTTGAACAACTCCTTCTCAAATGCGACTTGAAAGAAGATGACTCTCAAACCTTGGTAAGATACTTAACCGGACTTGATGAGTCTATTGCTCATATTGTTGAATTGCAACCATATTCATCCCTTGATGATTTGAGTTCTCTAGCCTACAAGGTAGAACAACAAAAGAAATCAAAGGGAAAGAGTATCCTATCCAAGCCTCTCTCTCGTCCTTACCCCACACAAAGGCTTCCGTACTACCCTCCTCGTCCACAAAATCCCCCACCACCACAAACCAAAAACACCACTCCAACCCCTCCAAAACCCCCCACACAAGAGCCCAAATCTAAAGACAAGGTTCGTTGCTTTCGGTGCCAAGGTATGGGACACTATGCATCTGAGTGTCCAAACAAGAGGATCGTTTCCCTAGCGGAGTACCAAGAAGCATGTGATGAACATGCCTATGACGAAGAAGAAGGAGAGCACTATGAAGAAGGAAGCTTGGAAGAAGTTGAAGAAGGCCTCGATGAAGGTGAGTTGCTTGTTATCCGCCAGGCCTTGAGTGGAATTGCCACCCAAAAGGACATGGAGCAAAGAGAAGCCATTTTTCACACCAGGTGTACCGTAGGAGACAAGGTTTGTTCCCTTATCATTGATGGAGGTAGTTGTGCTAACGTTGCCTCAAAGACTATGGTGGACAACCTCAAGCTGCAAGTCTCTCCTCGTCCAAATCCCTACACCATACAATGGTTGAATCAAGGCAAAGGTTTGCAAATTACTCACCGTTGTCTTGTTTCCTTTTCAATTGGGAAAAACTATAACGATGAGATTTGGTGTGATATAATCCCCATGGATGCTTGCCATATATTATTGGGTAGACCATGGCTTTTTGATAGAAGTGTCATCCATGATGGCCGAATGAACACTTACTCTTTTCTCAAGGACCGTAAGAAAATCACTCTTACCCCTCTCAAAAGTCCTTCCCCCTCTAAACCAAAAGACAATCCTCATTTGGAAGTCTTCCCTACTACTCTTCTCAAATCTGAGCATCATGAGTATGAGTCTTTTAAAGACTTGATACTTTTGCAAGAAGAGTCTAAGCCACCATCTCCCTCACATCCACTACTCACCTGATGTATATGTGGGTGGGCAAGTGAACCAAATCAAACTCCAACTCAAATAAGCCAAATTGGAAAGAGAAATGAAAGATGGATGAGATGGATGAAGAACTTCACTACACAAGAAAAAGGGATAGAACAATATCTTGTAATTGAGATAATCCTTCACGGAGCCACTCAATGACTTGACCTTGGGCTAATTCTCTTTTCTTAACCAAGGAATCACTCCAATTGGAAAAGGAAGAGAACCTAGAACACCACTTGAATTAGCCAAATTCAAGATATAGAACTAGGAATTTTTGAGACACAAATGAGAATCACTCTCAAAGGTGCTTGTATTACTTTGGAAAATCTCTTACAATGCTGAATGATTAGCTTCACATGCCCCTCCCCTTTTATAGACTCAGCAAAAGACAATCAAAAGACTCAAATAACTCCTAACAATTAAAACTAGTTAATGAAAAGTCTAAGAAAAATGAAAAGACACATCATAAAAGGGGGTGGGGGAGGTTACAAGGAATATTCTAGGATTTCTCAGCTGAATATCTCCATCTAGAAGCCTCCAAAACGTGCACAATATCAGCCACACAAATACATGTAACCGAAGACTCTTCATTTTCCCAGAATTAATCCTTGCAACTGCCTCAACTTCAACAGAGCATAACTTCCAGAATACTCGGCCAAATTACGCGTTATTGGGCTTGTTAGAAAGCCCTGGAAGTCTAGTTTCCAGAATGGGCTCATTTGCTCAATTTGGATAAGCGGTTTGAAAGTTATGGCCCAAACAATGCACCTATCTCAGACTGGACTGGATCAGCACAACGTATCTTTGAGTTATATTTTGCCCAATCAAATGATGTCCAAATTAAACAAACTTGGGCTTATTTGAAAGATGAAATCTTAAACTTCAAAACCATATGGGCCCTCAAGTTGTGGGTCCACTTGAGCTTGTCCAAAAGTGGTCACAAAAATCGAGTTCCGCAGGGATGAATTCGGCACCAAATTTCTAGCAAAGTTTAACCTCTTTTTGACCTCTTCATTGTGTCGTGAGTCTTTGAACTCACTTAATAAGACCAAATAAGCACATTTCCATGCATGATCTTCTTTGCCCCTTTTCTTCTTTGAAATTGGACTTGAATAAAAATGATGCATATGGAAATATGCATCATACTCCCCGTGTTGTTTTGAGTTTGTCCTCAAACTCAAAGGATTGGCAAGCTTCTCATGAAGGGAGGCATGCTTATGAAATGGGAGCTCTTGTAGGAAGTGGCCAAAGGGCATCATTTGTAGGGTGGCATAGAGGAGGGGGATGAGAAAGACATCCAAGTGAGGCCTGTCTTTGGGTTTGGGAGATGGAATAAGGTCAAAAGGCAGCACTTGAAAAGCAATATGCACAGAGGTTTGATAAAAGTGGGTGTGGGAAGGGTGAAAACTAAGGTGAGATTCGGTTGGGGAAAGAGAGGTGAGTAATGGATCATTTTGTGAGGCTTTATGTGGTTTGAGGATTTGGGAAGGTTGAATGGGGGTTAATGTGATTTTGTGGGGAAAGGATAGGATATGGTCTTGCTCCTTTTGGATTGAAATGAATATTTGCATGCTCTTCTTCAATTTCGTTTGGCTTTTGAGAAACCTTCTCTAAGTGAAGTATTTCTTCTTTTTCAACCTTGAGTGCAATTTCTTCTTCAAGGCTTTCCTCCTGATCGTTCTCTTCTTTCACGGCTTTCCTTTCTTCCAAGGTAATGACCTCGTTATTTGGGCAATCCGTGGATAAGTTTCCAAGCCCTTGGCACTTGAGACACCTCCTAGGTTGTGGGGGAAAGATCATTTGTGGGGTTGGTTCTTTTTGTGGGGTGGAAGGGAATGAACCCGTGAGCTTTACGGAGATACTTTCTTCCATGGGCATGTAAGTGGATGGGTAAAAGGAACCCTTCAACTTACTACTCAATTTCTTCCAAGTTCTCACCTTTTCTTTTCCTTTCTTTTTTCGCTCAAACTTATATTTATTCCCCCACTGAAGTGCACATCCTCTCAATCTTGAAATAACCACTTCGAACTTCTGTTGGTCATTAAGGATACAACCAGCAAAAACTCGTTCCACCTTAGATAACCAACCTGTGAACTCTTCCTTTTCGCCATGAAATTTTGGAATTGCAAAGCAAGCATATCCAATATCAATAAGAGCTAGTTCTTTCTCCAAGTTCTTTGAAGACGGCATGAAGGATGGGGTCTAGGGTTCTTCGTGGATTGATTTGAAACGTAAGTTGGCTGTGGCAAAGGTGGCACGGTCGTGCAAGGGGGCACGGTCAGGCCGTGCTATGCTTCGGCTGAAGAAAAATGCAGAAAAGTAGAGTGGCACGGTCGTGCTTGGCGGCACGGGGGCACCGTGCGAAATTTCTGGACTTCGGGAATGGTTTTGCCGCTTTGTGCTTTTTTTTTGTTTTTGTGTTTTGGCTTTTTGGGATGTATTTGGGTGTGAAGTGGGTCACTTAAGAACCGTGGCTCTGATACCAATTGATGTATGTGTGGGCGGTAAGTGATCCAAATCACCAAATCAAACTCAAACTCAAAAACAAACCAAAGTGAAAAGAGAAATGAAAGATGGATGGATTGGAAGAAGATCTTCAACATACAAAAAAAGGATAGAACAAGATCTTGCAATTGAGATAATCCTTCACGGAGCCACTCAATGGCTTGATCTTGGGCTAATTCTCTTGTCTTAACCAAGGAATCACTCCAATTGGAAAAAGAAGAGAACCTAGAACACCACTTGAATGAGCCAAATTCAAGATATAAAACTAGGAATTTTGAGACACAAATGAGAATCACTCTCAAAGGTGCTTGTATTACTTTGGAAATCTCTTACAATGCTGAATGATGAAATGCAACTACACAACCCACCTATTTATAGGCTAAACAAAGACAACCAAAAGACTTAAAAACTCCTAGTAATTAAAACTAGAAAATTGAAAAGACTTAGAAAAAATAAAAAGACTCATCATAAAAGGGGTGGGGGAGGTTACAAGGAATATTCTAGGATTTTTGCAGCTGATTACATCAATCTAGAAGCATCTAAAACGTGCACAATATTAGCCACACAATCACATGTAACCGAAGACTCTTGATATTCCCAGAATTAATCCTTGCAGCTGCCTCAATTTCAACAGAGCATAACGTCCAGAATACTCGGCCAAATCACGCGTTCTTGGGCTTGTTAGAAAGCCCTGGAAGTCTATTTTCCAGAATGGGCTCATTTGCTCATTTTGGATAAGCGGTTTGAAAGTTATGGCCCAAACAATGCACCTATCTCAGACTGGACTGGATCAGCATAACGTATCTTTGAGTGATATTTTGCCTAATCAAATGACGTCCAAATTAAACAAACTTGGGCTTATTTGAAAGCTGAAATATTAAACTTCAAAAGCACATGGGCCCTCAAGTTGTGGGTCCACGTGAGCTTGTCCAAAAGTGGTCACAAAAAATCGAGTTCCGCAGGGATGAATTCGGCACCAAATTTCTAGCAAAGCTTAACTTCTTTTTGACCTCTCCATAGTGTCGTGAGTCTTTGAACTCACTTAAGAAGACCAAATAGGCACATTTCCATGCATGATCTTCTTTGACCCTTTTCTTCTTTGAAATTGGACTTGAATAAAAATGATGCATATGGAAATATGCATCATCACCCCTCTCCTACAAGCCTATCACCATGTTTTTCCACAAGTAAGGAGTTTTCATGGCCTAGCCTCATTCTACCGGAGGTTCATTAGAAATTTCAGCACAATTATGGCTCCTATGACCGAGGGAATTAAAGGCAAAGAGTTTTCATGGAACGAGCAAGCACAACAAGCCTTTGAAGAGATCAAGAAGAAGCTCACTAGTCCCCCCGTTCTAGCCTTGCCCGACTTTACCAAAGTCTTTGAAGTAGAGTGTGATGCATCCGGGGTAGGAATTGGAGCTGTCCTATCTCAAGAGAGGAGACCCATTGCCTTTTTTAGTGAGAAGCTCAACGATGCCAAGAAGAAGTACTCCACCTATGACAGGGAGTTTTATGCAATCATTAGAGCATTGGAGCATTGGCGTCATTACTTAGTTGGAGGTGAGTTCATCCTTCATTCCAACCATGAAGCTCTCAAATACATCCAAGGACAACACAAGCTCAATCCTAGACATTCTAAATGGGTAGAGTTTCTTCAGTCCTTCCACTTCACTATCCAACATAAGGCGGGAACTCTCAACAAAGGAGCTGATGCATTATCAAGAAGGTACTTATTACTCTCTACTTTGAGTACTAAAGTACTTGGATTTGAAGTTGTTAAGGATTTGTACCCAAAAGATGATGATTTCAAGGACATTTTTGAGAAGTGTCTTAAACACCCCCATGGGTTGTTCCACTTAGAAGATGGGTTCCTATTCAAAGGGTCACGCCTTTGTATACCTCAATGTGGATTTTTTTTTTTTGGTTGTTTTTTTTTTTAAGAAAAAGGTGGGGGGGGGGGGGGGGGGGGTTTTTTTTTTTTTTTTTTTTAGGGTTTTTTTTTTTTTTTTTTTTTTTTTTTTTCGTGAACTACTTATCCAAGAGCTACATGGAGGAGCCCTAGCTGGCCATTTTGGTGTCGAGAAGACCAGATTGGAACACTATTATTGGCCTAAGATGTCAAGAGATGTAGAACTAGGGATTTTTTTGGACACAAATGAGAATCACTCTCAAGGTATTTGTACTACTCTTGGAAAAGCTTACAACTCTGAATTGAGAAACACTTCACACCCCCACTATATATAGGCAACAACAAGACAAGCAAAAGGCACAAACTCCTAACAATTTAAAGCTAGAAAATTGAAAAGACTTAGGAAAAATAAAAAGACACAACTTAAAGGGATGGGGGAGGTTACAATGAACATTCCAGACTTCCTATCAGCTGAAGAAATCCATCCAAGTCGTGCATGATGTCAGCAAGGTGATGTCATGTAACCTACGTCTCTTCACTTGCCCAGCATTAACTCCATGCAACAGCTTTCACTTCAACGGAGCATTTCTCTCAGCTCACATGTCCAAATAAGGTGATTTTGGGCTTGTTGGAAAGCCCTGGAAATCTATTTTCCAGAATGGGCTCATTTGCTCAATTTGGATAAGTAGATCAAAAGTTATGGTCCCAACATTACACCTATATCAGAACTGGATTGGAGCAGGACATGTCTTCTTTGAGTAATATTTAGCCCAACCAAACGACGTCCAAATTAAACATAATTGGGCTTGTTTGAAAGCTGAGATCTTAAACATCAAAACCATGTGGAGCCTCAAGTTGTGGGACCACTTTAGTTAGGCCAAAAGTGCACACAAAAATCGAAAAATTTCGGGATGAAGGCGGCATTACCTCTTCAGGCATGAACGCCAATTTCCGGTAAAGTTTTGCAACTTCTTTGACTTCTTGAAGCTTGATTGGGTCTTCCTTGGGCTGGGCTTGATGGTCTTTGGGCCGTTCATGATGGTCTCCATCATTAAAATGCAAGGTACTCTTGATCTCCATTTGGAAAACCCGTTTGGAAAAGGCACTTTGAAGTTCAAATAGAACTCCATAAAGTGTCTTTTGTCATGAAATTCAAATATTGGAACCAAAGAGGAGCCTTGCCATGCATGAACTTGTTTGAAAATGATGGAGGGTTGTAAGAAGAAGAAACCAACTCACAACTTGCCTCAAAGTGGAATCTAAAACAAGAAGAAGGAAAAACAGCAAGGGAGAGGAGAAATCAAGAGTTTGGATAGCCAAGTGACCTTGCAAGGGATAATCCGAGGAGCCACCCTTGGAGAACACTTGGGCAATCTCTTTGTATCAACTAGTTACAGAATTTAATCACCTTCTAGTTGAGAGAAAGAGACCTAGAGACCCAATTGAGTTGCCAAGCTCAAGATATAACACTAGGAGTTTTTGTAGAGAGAGTTTGAGAACTCACAAATTCATTCATTCAAAGTTGTTTGCAAAGTGAAGCTCAAGCTGGTTTTTAAGCTTGATGGCCGAACCCCCTCCCCTTCCAAGCAGCAAAATCAATAGCTAGGTACATTTGGGGAAGAGTTACACATCTAATCAGCCAATACTAGCTAAACACCTCAATACCTAGCTTAATCTACCGCATTAGGGGTTATAATGCGTCCCAAATGAGGTGTCAAGCTTACAATGATCCTAGGATGCAGCAACATGACTCATTCAGCAAGTGGGGAGGCAAAGGGACAAGCAAAACCCAAGAAAATCAGACCTTGTACCGGTTTGGGAAGAACCGGGTAAAAGGATGATTTTTGTGTCCTTTTGGCTGGTTAATACCAACACAAGGGGGTGCTTTGATGGGATTTGAACCCATGACCTGATAATTATTTATGTCCCCTTTCATACTGCAAAATTTGACAAAAGTTGGAGTTGAGGAAGTCAACCAACTAGGGCCTTATTTCGGACTGTGCTGGATTGCACCCTACAATGCGCGGTCTCAGGTTTTGGCTTGGTTGACTGACCAAATGGACTCCGAATGCCTTGCAAAAGGTCTTGTTGGAAAGTTAAGATCTTAAGCTTTAAGGGGGTGTGCGTGCAGGAAATTTCCCCTTCTGCATTTTGCTCCAACAGAGAAACAAAACCGGGTCAGAAACGGTATGAACTGGGCAGTTCACTTTCTTCTTTGTGCATACGTTTTCTGACTATGGCATGAACTCCTTTGGCCTTCTTGGACTCCCTAACGGGGGATGGATCATTGGCAATGGCTTTTGAAGGTTTGGTGGGATGGTCTCCATCATTCTCCCCGGGTTGGTTGGAGTTTGGCCTCAAACTCGACAACTCTTCATCTTCATCATAGCAAGGGCTCAAGTCGGCCACATTGAAGGTGGCGGGCACCCCATAATCACCGGGGAGGTCAATTTTGTAAGTACTTGGGCCAACCTTCTCAAGGATTTCGAAAGGCCCATCCGATCTTGGCATTAATTTGGATTTCCTCTTGTTAGGAAATCTCTCCTTCCTCAATTGGACCCATACTGGGTCCCCAGGCTGAAAATGAGCTTTTTTTCTTTTCTTGTGAGGTGCGAACTCATACATAGGGGATTTGAGGAGGGTAGTGAGAAAGACATCTCTTTGTGAGCTTGCCGTGGATTTGGAGGGGGCGGTTGGTTTGATGGGAGTGAGGGTGATCCTTTTGTGATCTTTGGTGAAGGTGTAGGTGTTTATGTGGCCATCATGCGTGACGCTCCTATCAAAGAGCCAAGGGCGACCCAACAAGACATGGCACGCACCTATGGGGATAATGTCACACCAAATCTCATCTTTATAAGTCTTCCCAATGCTTAAGGATAAGAGGCACTGAGACGAGATTTGCAAACCTTGGTTTTGATTGAGCCATTGGATGGTGTATGGCTTTGGGTGGGGAGTCACCGGAAGTTTGAGTTTGTTCATCATAGATTGTGAAGCTACATTCGTACAACTTCCCCCATCAATGATAAGGGAGCACACCTTGCCACCGACGGTGCACCTTGTACGAAAGATGGATTCTCTTTGTTCAAGCTCATCATGGGAAGCTAGGCCACTCAAGGTCCTCCGAATGACCAAAAGTTCTCCTTCATCCGGGCCCTCTTCAACCTCCTCTATGGTTTCATTCAAATGCACCTCTTTCTCTTCCTCCCCCTTCTCTACCTCCTCTTCTAGCTTCTCTAGGGAAGCTTGATACTCAGCTAGAGAAACCATTCTCTTGTTGGGACACTCGGAAGCATAGTGTCCAAGGCCTTGGCAACGAAAACACCGGATTTTGCTAGAGGGTTTTAGGGGTGGTTGTTTGGAGGGAGTTTGTGGAGTGGTGTTTTGTGGGGGTTTTGGGTTTGGAGGTGGGAAGACATCTTGAGGAATGCATGGAGGGTTTTGGAAACCGTAAGGCTGTGGAGTAGGTTTGGAGGTGGGACTCTTGCCTTTGAGCTTCTTTTGCATTTCGACTTTGTGGGCTAAAGCACTTAGCTCATCAAGGGATGTGTAAGGGTGTAGTTCAACAATATGAGTAATTTGTTCATCAAGTCCACTCAAATAGCGAATCAAGGTTTGAGAGTCATCCTCCCTCAAATCACATTTCAAGAGGAGTTGTTCAAACTCCCTAGTATACTCTTCCACACTCTTGGGGCCTTGTTTGAGGTGGTGGAGTTTAAGGAAATTGTCTTGGAGGTAATGTGGGGGTAAGAATTTGGCCTTTAGTTTGGACTTCATTTTCTCCCAAGTCTTAATCTTACTTTTCCCCTTCCTTACTCTTTTGGACACAACATTATACCACCAAATAGAGGCATATTTACGAAGTTTCAAGGCCACTAGTTTTACCTTCTTGCCTTCCGGAATGTCCTTGTACTCGAAGACTCGTTCCACCGTTTTCAAGCAATCAAGGAAGATATCCGGATCTAGTTGACCTTCATACTCCGGGATGTCAACTTTAAAATCTTCGTAGCTTCGACCGTTATGCCTTTGGTGTCGGCGTGGCCATCTACCTTGCTCTTCCTCACTAGAATCACCAAATGGGTTGCTACCCTCGGAATCATCCGAGTCTTGATGCTTGCT
Source organism: Carnegiea gigantea (assembly GCA_029747015.1). Lineage (NCBI taxonomy): Eukaryota > Viridiplantae > Streptophyta > Magnoliopsida > Caryophyllales > Cactaceae > Carnegiea > Carnegiea gigantea. The sequence goes on from JAKOGI010002313.1 coordinate 103,546, forward strand.
TGAGCTCTTTGAACTCCATAAACCTCTCCTCTTCTCTTCCATAAGTTGCACAAGTTGCTTTTGGAGATACTTTAGTTGAGCTTCTACCTCGGCTTTCTCCCTCAGGGCTTGCTCGGCCACTTGCTCGGGTGTGAGGCTAGAAGACATATCGGCTTTGGAAGGGAGAATGAGTGTTTTGGGGCGGGGAGGGGTAGGCACGGTCGTGCTAGTAGGCACGGCCTGACCGTGCTGAGCTGCTGGCAATGGTTGTCTGGGCTGGAATTGTGGCACAGTCGTGCGTATATGGCACGGTGTGCCCGTGCCAAGTCTCTAGTTGGGCACGGCTGAAATTTGTGGAGGATGTGTTTGGGCTGTTTTGTGAGTTTGGGTGTTTGGGATGTGTTTGGGCAAGGAAGCTTGGCCAAGAAAGATAGCCTAAGCTCTGATACCAATTTGATAGAAGGGTGTAAGAAGAAGAAACCAACTCACAACTTGCCTCAAAGTGGAATCTAAAACAAGAAGAAGGAAAAACAGCAAGGGAGAGGAGAAATCAAGAGTTTGGATAGTCAAGTGGCCTTGCAAGGGATAATCCGAGGAGCCACCCTTGGAGAACACTTGGGCAATCTCTTTGTATCAACTAGTTACAGAATTTAATCACCTTCTAGTTGAGAGAAAGAGACCTAGAGACCCACTTGAGTTGCCAAACTCAAGATATAATACTAGGAATTTTTGTGGAGAGAGTTTAAGAACTCACAAGCTCATACATTCAAAGTTGTGTGCAAAGTGAGGCTCAAGCTGGTTTTTAAGCTTGATGGCCGAACCCCCTCCCCTTCCAAGTAGCAAAATCAATAGCTAGGTACATTTGGGGAAGAGAACACATCAAATCAGCCACTACAAGTTAGACACCTCACTACCTAGCTTAATCTACCTCATTAGGGGTTATAATGCCTCCCAAATGAGGTGTCAAGCTTACATGGATCCTTGAATGTAGCAAAATGACTCATTCAGCAAGTGTGGAGGCAAGGGGACAAGCACAACCCAAGAAAATCAGACCTTGTACCGGTTTGGGAAGAACCGGGTAAAAGGATGATTTTTGTGTCCTTTTGGCTGGTTAATACCAACACAAGGGGGTGCTTTGGATGGGATTTGAACCCATGACCTCATAATTATTTATGTCCCCTTTCATACTGCAAATTTTGACAAAAGTTGGAGTTGAGGAAGTCAACCAACTAGGGCCTTATTTCGGACTGTGCTGGATTGCGCCCTGCAGTGCGCAGTCTCAGGTTTTGGCTTGGTTGACTGACCAAATGGACTCCGAATGCCTTGCAAAAGGTCTTGTTGGAAAGCTAAGATCTTAAGCTTTAAGGGGGTGGTGCGTGCAGGAAATTTCCCCTTCTGCATTTTGCTCCAACAGAGAAACAAAACCGGGTCAGAAACGATATGAACTGGGCAGTTCACTTTCTTCTTTGTGCATACGTTTTCTGACTATGGCATGAACTCCTTTGGCCTTATTGGACTCCCTAGCGGAGGATGGATCATTGGCAATGGCTTTTGAAGGTTTGGTGGGATGGTCTCCATCAGAAACTTACCTCCCTTGAAGTTGAGTTTAAAGAATGAAAATGATCCCCTTGAAAATATACATCAATCCCTCTCTCTTCGAAAAGAATTGTCCTCAATTCTTGTTGTGAATGAGGGCATTCTTTTTGACTCAAGAGTTCCTCAATTCCTTCGACAACCCCACATAGCTCCAAATCGGACATTTGGAGTTCTTCAATTCCTTCGACAACCCCACATAGCTCCAAATCGGACATTTGGAGTTCTTCAATTTCAAGCTCATCAAATATTGGAGGTATGTCACAATTTACCTCATGGTTTTCATGACATCCTTCTTTAAAGATCAAGGGTTCTCCATGTTCGCCTTCCTTATCTATCCCTCTTGGTTGTCCCTCACTTGTGTTTCCCATTTGTCCCCCCATGGTTATAAGTTTGATTAGTTCAGGTTCTAATTGTGGGGATAATGGAACAATGAAATTGTCATAACAAGGATCAAAGTGAGCAACACATGCTATTCCCTTATCTAAATGGTGATCTACCACAAGTGGCAAAGGACATGAATAGTCTCCTTGACCCTCAAGTTCAAAGGTTTCTTCATCACCATAGTCATCAAAAATAGGAGGGAGGTCAACTAGGCTTGAAGCTTCCTCCCCAAGGATCTTTTCATCTTGGTTGGGGTTAGGTTTCTCCAGACAAAGGAAGGAAGTAGAGTTAGAGATACAAGCACTCATGGGACTCCCCTTGTTGAAAGGGATGCCTTTAGAAGAGGAATTAAAGCCATTTCCCTCAAAGGTAAGAAAAAGATGCTTCTGTAAGTAAGAGGTTGGAGCAAAAGCATACTTTAGTTTACCTCTCAACTTATCCCATGTTCTGATCTTACTTTTTCCTCTCTTCTTCCGCTTATACTTGTACTTTTCCCACCATTCAAGCGCATGGCCTCGGAGCTTCTTGATAACCACCTTAAACTTCTCTTGCTCGTCAATATTGTATCGAGTGAAAACTTGATCCACTTTTGAAATCCAGTAAGGGAAATCTTCTTTTTGGCCACGAAACTTTGGAGTTTCAAGGATGACCATCTCCTTTTCAGTCAAAGCAATCTCTTTTCTCAAGTTCCCAAGAGAAATCATGATGGATGAATGCTTAAGGGTTCTTTGTGGATTATGTGTTTAGGCTAGAAAAAGGCTGTTTTGGAGAAGAGGAGGGAGGGCACGGTCGTGCAATGGGGCACTGGGGAACCTTGCTTGAGTGCTGCTTTGAAAATACTGAAAATCAAAGGTGGCACGGTCGTGCTAGGGAGCACGGTGTGGCCGTGCCAAATTGCTGCCTGCGGATGCTTGGTTTTTGCACGGTTTTGCTGGTTTGAGTTGTTTTTGTGTTTTTGTTTGGGAAATGTGTTTAGGCTGCAAACTTGGTCAAATGGCAACCTTAGCTCTAATATCAATTGATGTATATGTGGGTGGTAAGTGAACCAAATCAAACTCAAATAAACCCAAATAAGAATTGAACCAAAGTAAAGAGAAAATGGAAGGTTGATTGAGATGGAATGAAAATAATAACAAAAAAGAACAAAGGATAAACAAGACCTTGCACTTGAGATAATCCTTCGCGGAGCCACTCAAGGACTTGATCTTGGGCAAATCCTCTTGTCTTCACCAAGGAATCACTCCAATTGGGAAAGAAAAGAGAACCTAGAATACCACTTGAACTTGCCAAAGTTCAAGATATAGAACTAGGGATTTTTTTGGACACAAATGAGAATCACTCTTAAGGTATTTGTACTACCCTTGGAAAAGCTTACAACTCTGAATTGAGAAACACTTCACACCCCCCACTATATATAGGCAACAACAAGACAAGCAAAAGACACAAACTCCTAACAATTTAAAGCTAGAAAATTGAAAAGACTTAGGAAAAATAAAAAGACACAACTTAAAGGAATGGGGGAGGTTACAATGAACATTCCAGACTTCCTATCAGCTGAAGAAATCCATCCAAGTCGTGCATGATGTCAGCAAGGTGATGTCATGTAACCTATGTCTCTTCACTTGCCCAACATTAACTCCATGCAGCAGCCTTCACTTCAACTGAGCATTTATATCAGCTCACACGTCCAAATAAGGTGCTTTTGGGCTTGTTGGAAAGCGCTGGAAATATATTTTCCAGAATAGGCTCATTTGCTCAATTTGGATAAGTAGATAAAAAGTTATGTCCCGAATATTACACCTATATCAGAACTAGACTGGAACAGGATATGTCTTCTTTGAGTAATATTTAGCCCAACCAAATGAGGTCCAAATTAAACATAATTGGGCTTGTTTGAAAGCTGAGATCTCAAACGTCAAAACCATGTGGAGCCTCAAGTTGTGGGACCACTTTAGTTAGGCCAAAAGTGCACACAAAAAATCGGAAAATTTCGGGATGAAGGCGGCATTACCTCTTCGGGCATGAACGCCAATTTTCGGCAAAGTTTTGCAACTTCTTTGACTTCTTGAAGCTTGATTGGGTCTTCCTTGGGCTGGGCTTGATGGTCTTTGGGCCGTTCATGATGGTCTCCATCATTGAAATACAAGGTACTCTTGATCCCCATTTAGAAAACCCGTTTGGAAAAGGCACTTTGACGTTCAAATAGAACTCCATAAAGTGTCTTTTGTCATGAAATTCAAATATTGGAACCAAAGAGGAGCCTTGCCATGCATGAACTTGTTTGAAACTTACCTCCCTTGAAGTTGAGTTTAAAGAATGAAAATGATCCCCTTGAAAATATACATCAGCAGTCATGAAAAATTATCAATCCCTCTCAGCTCAAAATGAGATGTTGATGAGGAAAATCAATGAGGATGCTCAACTTGATCAAGAGCTCAAGGCTCAGAATGAGTACTTAAGAAAACAGCTTGGTGCCTTTTTAAAACAGAAGCAAAAGATGTGTGAAGAACCTCACCAATTTGACCTTAGAAGACAAGAACGAGTACCTAGTCACTCTTTGGATTCATCAAGTGCGGATGAACCCTTAAGAAGGGTAAGACCGGAACCAAGGTTACAAGCAAACTTTAATGACTTTAGAGTTGAGATTCCCGAGTTTCAAGGCAAGCTTGATCCTGAAAAATTCTTAGATTGGATGCATATAGTTGAGCATGTTTTTGAGTACAAGGAAGCTCCAGAAGACAAGAATGTGAAATTAGTGGCTTTAAGACCAAGAAATACACCTCCCTTTGGCGGACCAACCTATCTGCCAAAAGGGTTCGAGATGGAAAAGCAAAGATCTGAACATGGGAGAAGATGAAGGCCAAGGTTAAGGCTCGGTTTCTTACCCTAACCTATGTCTAAGATTGCTATTCTCAACTCCATAACTTGACAGAAGGTAACTTGAATGTGGAGGAATACACTCGTGAGTTTGAAAAGCTTGTTATTAAATGTGACCTCCAAAAACCCGAAGAGCAAACTATAGTTAGGTACTGAGGAGGCCTTGATCCAAGGTATGCTAATGTAGTTGATTTGCAAACTTACACTACTTTTGATGAAGTGTTGATGGAGACCATCCCTTGGAACCTTTTAGGGATCAACCAGCAAGCAATGAGGACTCCACTAGTGCCAAGGAGATCAGGTATGTCCATGCTTTGGTCCAAGAAGTCACAAACCATCCCCTACCCCTACTGTTCGATTCAAGCAAAAATAGGCCTAATTTTGTGCAAGTTTTAAGCAATGAAGACTAGGGCATGATTAACTCCCTTAGCCAACCCCTTTATGTTTAAGATGTTAGATTTAAAATAAATTAAGTTTCAAGGCATTTGGAGGTCATTTGCTAGGTCAACCAGCAAGTTCTTCCAGATGGTGTAGTTCTGGCGCAAATCCAGCATAGGGCAGATTTAAGGGAAAGTAAGTTGACTTATTAAAGTCCAACCTTCTTCAAACTTCAGGGCAAAAGAAGACATAAGTATTTATCAAACCATGTGCTCAAAGGTCCCCAAAGCACCCCTTTGTGCTGCTTTTATCTAGCTCAAAGTACGAGTAAAACAACCCTTTACTTAGTTATACATAAGCTGGTACAAGGGTCTTGTTTGTTGGGTTTCTCTTGTCCTTTTGCTACATTTTGACTTGTAGCGATATAATTTGGCTGCCTTGAAAGCTTAACACCTCATTTGGGAGCATCCTTAATCCTAATGAGGTGGCCAAACTTAGATTAGACTTGCTATTGTACTTAAGGTGGCTAAATTGACCCCTCCCCACTCCCTCTTTGTACTTTCGGTCCCCTAGCTGGTTTTTGAGTTTGAATTGGCTGATTTGCTTCTTTAAAAGCCAGCCACTTCTCTTTTATATAACAACTTTTGATGAAAATCCCTCCATCCCTTTTGTTAAAAAAGAATCAAATCAAATTAGGTAATCTTATTATGCTGGTTTAAGGATGAATAAATCATCCAAGTTTTGATTAAACATTGAAACTGCAGGGCAAGGGTTAAATCCAGCAGCTAACCCTTTTTTGTGTGCTTAATTTCTCAAACATACTAAGGGTTTACGTCTAATATTTTTTGATGGATTTGAAGATCAAGATGTTAGCTTTCCAACAAATCAAGTTTCATCCAATTTGGACTTCATTTGGTCGTTCAAATCAGCAATTAAACCCAAGGTGTCAAAACTGCCCAGCAGGGCCAGGATGAACCCGGTTTTGTTCTTTTTATTTCTTATAATATAGTTTGGTTTAAGTCTTGAATTTTTACATATTTTGGGTCCCCAAGATCTTAGCTTTCATGTCCAATTGGAATTACCAGATTTGGAGTTCAATTGGTTAGTGAATTAAGCTAATTAGTAAACCTGTGCTGTTTTGGAGTCTAATCTGCACGGTTTGGGGAATCAGGCTCATTCAAGGGGTAAACGACGTCCAAATGCTATGATTCAAAAACGAGGGTAAACTAGACATCTTGAGGTTTCCTTCCATGTAAGGAAATCCAAGATTACTCAGCATTTGAGGTGTCAACCATGAAGCACAAGTCACGGTAGAAACGGGCACCTAGATACCCGGTTGCTTAGCAAGGTGGATTTCCCTCCTAGATGGGTTTGCTTAAGGGTGGAAGACTGCCAACAAGGTCATTTTGAGCTGCTTGATGAAACACCACTCAGCTACTTGTGAGAGAGACACGTGGAACAAGTGAAACAGCACCATCTTGCAAGCTTCCATTCGACCACTCAAGCATGACATGGCACACATGCATTTTTCAGTCCTTTTGAGGTGGCTAGCCGTGCCCTCTTGCCTTCCTAGCTGGGAAATTGAGTCATTTACATTCCTTAGCACAAAGGAAAAGGCTTAGGAAGATAAATTAAGTGCTTTGTAATATAAACTTTCAGCTTATGTGTGTTTTAGCTTAAACCGTGTATTACTAAAGCATAGGATTAGTTTAATGACTTTCCTTGCCTAGAAGGAAAGCCCTTTTCATGTAATCACAAGGCTATATAAGTGCCTTGGCTTCTCTTTTGTAAAACAACAAGCTTGAGTATTGAAATTAAGAAAAGACTTTGTGTCTTGTGTTCCTCTCAAACACTTAACTTGCTTATCCTTAATTAGGCCGATTAAGGTGGTGTCCAAGTGAGTCTTAATCATTGATTAGGTGGTGTATCTGTATCCTAATCAAAGGTTAAGGGCCCTAAGCTAAGTGATTAGTGGTGTATCTTATCTAATCACAAGGCTTAGAACTATCCAAATTCCATTGAATTCACTTAAAGTTCATGAAGTTAGCTTTGGGTTCCTTAAACCAAAGCTCTCTTTTTTTCATGTTCTAATCAGTGAACTTCATTCCTCTCTTCTTTTTTTCTTTTCATATTCATTTCAAGCTTAATCAAGGCCAAGAATTCTTGCTTTGATTCAGTTTTGAGCCCAAACACAAAAGCCATCTCAAAACCGTGAAAATCACAAACTAGGCGTGCTTAGGCAGCAAGTTAGCACGGTCACACCGTGCCCTTGAGCACGACCGTGCCTCCCTTGGTTCGTGAGTTTTCCACTTGTTTTGGTTGTGTTCTTGTTGTAAGTTGGCTTGGGTTGTTCCTACCCTTGAGACTTACATCATTTTTGGTATCAGAGCAAGTTCAGATCCTTGCCTGACCCCCACGCTCCCAAATTCAATCCAAACACAGTCAAGCATAAACCGTTCCTTCCTGCGATCACAATGAGTACTAGCATGTCTGTGGAAGAGAAGCTTGAAGTTCTTTCCAAGCAAATGCAAGAAATGAGTGAGAGTAATCAAGAACTCAAGGCTCGAATGAGTACTTGAGAAAACAACTTGGAAACTACATGAAGCAAAAGCAAAAGGCGTGTGAAGAACCCATCCAATCCGAACCATGGAGGCAAGAACAAGTGTTTAGCCATACTCTTGATTCATCTAGTGAAGATGAACCATTGAGAATGACTAGACAAGCCTCACGGAATCAAGCCAGTGCAAATGATTTCAAGGTTGAAATTCCAGAATTTGAAGGCAAGCTTGATCCTGAAGATTATTTGGATTGGTTACACACAGTTGAAAGAGTTTTTGAGTACAAGGACATCCCAGAAGACAAGAAGGTGAAGCTGATTGCTTTAAGGCTTCAAAAGTATGCTTCTCTATGGTGGACTAACTTGTGTGCCAAAAGAGTAAGAGAAAGGAGGTCCAAAATCAGAACTTGGGAGAAGATGAAGTCAAAGCTCAAGGCTAGATTTCTTCCTTCTACCTATGTTCAAGATTGCTACTCTCAACTCCACCATTTGAACCAAGGTAAGATGAGTGTTGAAGAATACACTCGTGAATTTGAAAAGCTTGTAATTAAGTGTGATATTCAAGAGCCAGAAGAACAAACAATTATTAGATACTTGGGAGTTCTTGATCCTAGGTATGCTAATGTTGTTGATTTGCAAGCTTACACTTCTTTTGATGAAATATGTGTGCTAGCTCACAAGGTTGAGCAGCAAAAGAAGAGCAAACCGCCCTCACGGCATGAAATCCCAAATCCCTCCCCATATGAACAAACCTTAAACAAAGGGAGTTCATCTTATGTCCCTCAACCCACGGCATCCCTTTCCCCTTCTTCACAAAAGAACCAAACTCCACAGAAAGGCCTACCCCCATAACTCACACCAAAACCCCTTCCTAGAAACATCCCAAAGTGTTTTAAGTGCCAAGGCTTTGGTCACTTAGCATCAGATTGTACAAACCGAAGGTATGTTACCTTGGCTGAATGGAAGGCAACTGAGGAGGTCGAAATAAAAGAGGAAAAGAAAGAGGATGAAAAAGATGATCTTGAGGAGATAGAAATTGAGGCGGATGAAGGTGAAATGCTCACCTTAGACACTTACCACCCACCAAAATACAAAGAGAATCAAAATATTCTTTTCATGACTTTTGGTGAACCATCAACCTTTTCCCCCACTCCACCCACACCCAAAACACTCAAACGAACCTTCTGTCAATTCAATTCAGAATCATTCCTTACAGTTCCTAATCCTGGATTAAGAGCATGTGAGAAAGTGGTTCCAATCATGTTCAAGGAGGCCCCTACGTCCACCATTCCAATCAACAAGGGGAAGGTAAAGAAGAAAGTCTCTAAGTTCAAAAGAGACTTGTTTTCATGGTTGATTTTATTTCAACCAGAATTGAAGCAAAAGAGGAGTTCATTACCTACTATGATTTGAGGACAAATCATTTTTAACAAGGGGAGTATGATGGAAATCCCTCCATCCTTTTTGTTAAAAAAGAATCAAATCAAATTAGGTAATCTTATTATGCTGGTTTAAGGATGAATAAATCATCCAAGTTTTGATTAAACATTGAAACTGCAGGGCAAGGGTTAAATCCAGCAGCTAACCCGTTTTTGTGTGCTTAATTTCTCAAACATACTAAGGGTTTATGTCTAATATTTTTTGATGGATTTGAATATCAAGATGTTAGCTTTCCAACAAATTAAGTTTCATCCAATTTGGACTTCATTTGGTCATTCAAATCAGCAATTAAACCCAAGGTGTCAAAACTGCCCAGCAGGGCCAGGATGAACTCGGTTTTGTTCTTTTTAGTTCTTATAATATAGTTTGGTTTAAGTCTTGAATTTTTACATATTTTGGGTCCACAAGATCTTAACTTTCATGTCCAATTGGAATTACCAGATTTGGAGTTCAATTGGTTAGTGAATTAAGCTAATTAGTAAAGCTGTGCTGTTTTGGAGTCTAATCTGCACGGTTTGGGGAATCAGGCTCATTCAAGGAGTAAACGACGTCCAAATGCTATGATTCAAAAACGAGGGTAAACTAGACATCTTGAGGTTTCCTTCCATGTAAGGAAATCCAAGATTACTCAGCATTTGAGGTGTCAACCGTGAAGCACAAGTCACGGCAGAAACGGGCACCTAGATACCCGGTTGCTTAGCAAGGTGGATTTCCCTCATAGATGGGTTTGCTTAAGGTGGAAGACTGCCAACTAGGTCATTTTAAGCTGCTTGATGAAACACCACTCAGCTACTTGTGAGAGAGACACGTGGGACAAGTGAAACACCACCATCTTGCAAGCTTTCATTTGACCACTCAAGCATGACATGGCACACATGCATTTTTCAGTCCTTTTGAGGTGGCTAGCCGTGCACTCTTGCCTTCCTACTGGGAAATTGAGTCATTTACATTCCTTAGTACAAAGGAAAAGGCTTAGGAAGATAAATTAAGTGCTTTGTAATATAAACTTTCAGCTTATGTGTGTTTTAGCTTAAACCGTGTATTACTAAGCATAGGATTAGTTTGATGACTTTCCTTGCCTAGAAGGAAAGCTCTTTTCATGTAATCACAAGGCTATATAAGTGCCTTGGCTGCTCTTTTGTAAAACAAGAAGTTTGAGTATTGAAATTAAGAAAAGACTTTGTGTCTTGTGTTCCTCTCAAACACTTAACTTGCTTATCCTTAATTAGGTCGATTAAGGTGGTGTCCAAGTGAGTCTTAATCATTGATTAGGTGGTGTATCTGTATCCTAATCAAAGGTTAAGGGCCCTAAGCTAAGTGATTAGCGGCGTATCTTATCTAATCACAAGGCTTCGAACTATCCAGATTCCATTGAATTCGCTTAAAGTTCATGAAGTTAGCTTTGGGTTCCTTAAACCAAAGCTCTCCTTTTTTCATGTTCTAATCAGTGAACTTCATTCCTCTCTTCTTTTTTTTCTTTTCATATTCATTTCAAGCTTAATCAAGGCCAAGAATTCTTGCTTTGATTCAGTTTTGAGCCCAAACACAAAAGCCATGATGCATATTTCCATATGCATCATTTTTATTCAAGTCCAATTTCAAAGAAGAAAAGGGTCAAAGAAGATCATGCATGGAAATGTGCCTATTTGGTCTTCTTAAGTGAGTTCAAAGACTCGCGACACTATGGAGAGGTCAAAAAGAGGTTAAGCTTTGCTAGAAATTTGGTGCCGAATTCATCCCTGCGGAACCCGATTTTTGTGACCACTTTTGGACAAGATCACGTGGACCCACAACTTGAGGGTCCATGTGCTTTTGAAGCTTAAGATTTCAGCTTTCAAATAAGCCCAAGTTTGTTTAATTTGGACATCATTTGATTGGGCAAAATATCACTCAAAGATACGGTTATGCTCTGTTGAAGGTGAGGCGTTCAAGGATTAATGCTGGGAATATGAAGAGTCTTCGGTTACATATACTTGTGTGGCTGATATTGTACACGTTTTAGATGCTTCTAGATTGATGTAATCAGCTGCAAAAATCCTAGAATATTCCTTGTAACCTCCCCCACCCCTTTTATGATGAGTCTTTTCATTTTTCTTAGACTTTTCATTAGCTAGTTTTAATTGTTAGGAGTTATTTGAGTCCTTTGATTGTCTTTTGCTGAGTCTATAAAAGGGGAGGGGCGTGTGAAGCTATTCATTCAGCATTGTAAGAAATTTCCAAAGCAATACAAGTACTTTGAGTGTGTTTCTCAAAAGTGCAACTAAATTCCTAGTTCTATATCTTGAATTGTGGCAAATTCAAGTGGTGTTCTAGGTTCTCTTCCTTTTCCAATTGGAGTGATTCCTTGGTTAAGACAAGAGAATTAGCCAAGGTCAAGTCATTGAGTGGCTCCGTGAAGGATTATCTCAATTACAAGATCTTGTTCTATTCCTTTTTCCTGTGTAGTGAAATTCTTCATCCATCTCATCCATCTTTCATTTCTCTTCCCAATTTGGCTTATTTTGAGTTAGAGTTTGATTTGGTTCACTTACCACCCACATATACATCAATTGGTATCAGAGCCACGGTTCTTAAGTGACCCACTTCACACCCAAATACGTCCCAAAAAGCCAAAACACAAAAACAAAAAAAAAGGCACAAACCGGCAAACCCAGTCTCGAAGACCAGAGAAGCAGCACGGTGCCCCCGTGCCATACCACACGCCCGTGCCATATTCATTTTCCAGAAATCTGCAAGCCGAGACGCAGCACGGTTCCCCCGTGCCACAAGCACGACCGTGCCACGGTAATTTTCTGCATTTCTTCAAGTCGAAGCATAGCACGGCCTGCCCGTGCCCCCTTGCACGACCGTGCCACTTTCCCTGCTGCATATTCTTCCTTCAAATCATCTCCAACATGTCTACAAAGTCCACAAGAAGCGACCAAGCACGTGTGGAAGAGTTAGAAGCGCAAGTCACCTATCTTCGAACTCAACTTGGGCAACTTTTGGAGGAAAAACGAAGGTGGGTTCATAGCCCCACTCCCTCTCATCCCGAGCCAATTCTAGTGACGAAGAAGCCCCAAGGAGACGAAGGCAAGGAAGCAATATTGGTGGTGTCCGAATTGACATCCCCGAATTTGAAGGCCAACTTGACCCGGACTTATTTCTCGATTGGTGCACACCATTGAGAGGATCTTTGAATATGAGGACATCCCGGAGGACAAGAAGGTAAAACTCGTAGCCCTTAAACTCCGCAAATATTCTTCAATCTGGTGGGCTAACCTTGGAGCGAAAAGAGCAAGGAATGGAAAGGGAAAAATCAGAACTTGGGCCAAAATGAAAGAAAAACTCAAGGCCAAGTTTCTTCCCTCTCACTATGTGCAAGCCAATTATCTCAAGCTCCATCGACTCAAGCAAGGATCCAAGAGTGTGGAAGAATACACTCGGGAGTTTGAACAACTCCTACTCAAATGCGACTTGAAAGAAGATGACTCTCAAACCTTGGTAAGATACTTAACCAGACTTGATGAGTCTATTGCTCATATTGTTGAATTGCAACCATATTCATCCCTTGATGACTTGAGTTCTCTAGCCTACAAGGTAGAGCAACAAAAGAAATCAAAGGAAAAGAGTGTCCTTTCCAAGTCTCTCTCTCGTCCTTACCCCACACAAAATCCTCCGTACTACCCTCCTCGTCCACAAAATTCCCCACCATCACAAACCAAAAACACCACTCCAACCCCTCCAAAACCCTCCCCACAAGAACCCAAATCAAAGGACAAGGTTCGTTGCTTTCGGTGCCAAGGTATGGGACACTATGCATCTGAGTGTCCAAACAGGAGGATCGTTTCCCTAGCGGAGTACCAAGAAGCATATGATGAACATGCCTATGACGAATAAGAAGAAGAGCACCGTGAAGAAGGAAGTTTGGAAGAAGTTGAAGAAGGCCCCGATGAAGGAGAATTGCTAGTTATCCGCCGGGCCTTGAGTGGAATTGCCACTCAAAAGGACATGGAGTAAAGAGAAGCCATTTTTCATACCAGATGTACCGTAGGAGACAAGGTTTGTTCCCTTATCATTGATGGAGTTAGTTGTGCTAACGTTGCCTCAAAGACTATGGTGGACAAACTCAAGCTGCAAGTCTCTCTCCTCTCTCCTGTCTTCCTTCTCTCCTCCGTCCTCCCTCCCCTTCTCCTTCTCCTCGTGTCGAATCCAAATCCCTACACCGTTACAATGGGTTGAATCAAGCAAAACGGTTTTGCCAATTACTCACCGTTGTCCTTTGTTTCCTTTCCTTTTCAATCTCAATTGTGGAAGAAACTATAAGGATGAGTAATAATTGTGTGACAACATTCTTTCTTATTCCTTTCTTTTTCCTTCCTAATGATGCAAAGCCATATAATTTTTGGTTAGGGCGAACCATGGGATGTTTGAAATGGAGATACGCTTTGTATCTCATGTTATTCCGACCATTACAACCAAACAAAAACCATGTAATTCACAATTTATCATGGGCGCCTCAACACCTACTCCTTTATTAAGGATGAGAAGAAAATCACCTTGACCCCTATTCCATCGTGCCAAACCCCCAAGCCACAAAAGGACCGACAAGCCTTAACCCTCATTCATCCTTCTCAAACCCTTGCCCCCAAAGAAGATTTCTCACTTCCGCCTCTTCTCCTCACCAGGTATGACCCGTTTTATCATCCTCCCCTCACCCTCTTCTATATCTCTCTAGAGGTGATGCCTGTGACCTCCTTCCCCAAAAGCTCCCATATTGTAAGCGCGACCCCTTTCTTGAGAGGCTTGCCAAACCTTTGAGTTTGAGGACAAACTCAAAACAACCCGGGGAGTATGATGCATATTTCCATATGCATCATTTTTATTCAAGTCTAATTTCAAAGAAGAAAAGGGTCAAAGAAGATCATGCTTGGAAGTGTGCTTATTTGGTCTTCTTAAGTGAGTTCAAAGACTCACGACACTATGGAGAGGTCAAAAAGAGGTTAAGCTTTGCTAGAAATTTGGTGCCGAATTCATCCCTGCGAAACCCGATTTTTGTGACCACTTTTGGACAAGATCACGTGGACCCACAACTTGAGGGTCCATGTGCTTTTGAAGTTTAAGATTTCACCTTTCAAATAAGCCCAAGTTTGTTTAATTTGGACATCATTTGATTGGGTAAAACATCACTCAAAGATACGTTATGCTGATCCAGTCTAGTCTGAGATAGGTACATTGTTTGGGCCATAACTTTCAAACCGCTTATCCAAATTGAGCAAATGAGCCCATTATGGAAAATAGACTTCCAGGGATTTCTAACAAGCCCAAGAACGCGTGATTTGGCCGAGTATTCTGGAAGTTATGCTCTGTTGAAGTTGAGGTAGTTGCAAGGATTAATGCTGGGAATATGCAGAGTCTTCGGTTACATATACTTGTGTGGCTGATATTGTGCACGTTTAGATGCTTCTAGATTGATGTAATCAGCTGCAAAAATCCTAGAATATTCCTTGTAACCTCCCCCACCCCCTTTTATGATGTGTCTTTTCATTTTTCTTAGACTTTTCATTAGCTAGTTTAATTGTTAGGAGTTATTTGAGTCTTTTGATTGTCTTTTGCTGAGTCTATAAAAGGGGAGGGGCGTGTGAAGCTATTCATTCAGCATTGTAAGAAATTTCCAAAGCAATACAAGTACTTTGATTGTGTTTCTCAAAAGTGCAACTAAATTCCTAGTTCTATATCTTGAATTGTGGCAAATTCAAGTGGTGTTCTAGTTTCTCTTCCTTTTCCAATTGGAGTGATTCCTTGGTTAAGACAAGAGAATTAGCCCAAGGTCAAGTCATTGAGTGGCTCCGTGAAGGATTATCTCAATTATAAGATCTTGTTCTATTCCTTTTTCTTGTGTAGTGAAATTCTTTATCCATCTCATCCATCTTTCATTTCTCTTCCCAATTTGGCTTATTTTGAGTTGGAGTTTGATTTGGTTCACTTACCACCCACATATACATCAAGACATCTCAAAACCGTGAAAATCACAAACTAGGCGTGCTTAGGTAGCAAGTTAGCACGGTCACCCCGTGCCCTTAAGCACGATCGTGCCTCTCTTGGTTCGTGAGTTTTCCACTTGTTTTGGTTGTGTTCTTGTTGTAAGTTGGCTTGGGTTATTCCTACCTTTGAGACTTACATCAACTTTGAATAAATGAATAGCTTGAGTTAAGCAAACTCTCTCTCTTTGAAATCCTAGTGTTATACCCTGAGTATCGCAATCTCAAGTGGGTCTCTAGGTCTTCTTGATTCAACTAAGAAGGTGATTAGCTTCTGTAACTTTGTTGAACTAAGAAGATTGCCTAAGTGTGTGAACTAAGGTGGCTCATGCGAATCACCCTTGCTAGCCCACTTACTCTTCTATCTTTATCTAGCTACTTTCGGTTCCAAGTATTCGCCATTCTGTCTGTGTGCATTCTTGACTCCCTCTTGATAATTTGTGCATTAGTGAGGCTAGAATACATCAAGTGGTATCAGAGCTTAGGCTACCCTGTTGTGGCCAAAGCTTCCAAACCCCCAAACACAACCCTTAGCCAAACACAAAACCAACCCACAAAGAATCGATTACTGCATGTTTCCAAACCTCACTCCAGAACAAGTGGCCAAGCAAGCCCTCAAGGAGAAAGCTGAACATGAGGCCTATGTCAAGTACTTGCAATCTCAACTAGACCAACTCATGTAAGAAAAGAGAAGAAACTTAACGAGTTCATGAAGCTCAAGCAAGCAAGAAGCTTCGGATGACTCCGAGGAAAATAACTCAGTGGAGGATTTTACTGATCATATCTATTCAAGAAGACCAAGGAGGCACCGAAGGCCTCAAGAAAGAAGCTTCAACGATTTCAAAGTGGACATCCCTAAGTTTTAAGGGCAACTAGATCCGGATTTGTTCTTGGATTGGCATCACACTGTTGAAAGAGTCTTTGAGTTCAAAGACATTCCTGAAGAGAAGAAGGTAAAACTTGTTGCTTTGAAGCTTTAGAAATATGCTTCTTTTTTGTGGTCAAATATTGTTGCTAACAGAGTTAGGAAGGGTAAAAGGAAGATTAAGACTTGGGAGGAAATGAGAGTTAAACTCAAGTCTAAATTCTTACCCCTTATTAACTTCATGATAACTTCCTTAAACTCCATAACCTCAAACAATGCTCTAAGAGTGTAGAGGAGTACACTAGAGACTTTGAACAATTACTTTTGAAGTGTGACTTGAAGGAGGACGAATCTCAAACCTTGATTCAGCATTTGAGTGGTTTGAATGAGGCGATTACTCATGTTGTCGAATTACACCCTGACACTTCCTTAGATGAGCTTAGTGTTTTAGCCTACAAAGTCGAGTTATAAAAGAGAATCAAAGACAAGGGAATGGTTTCTAAGCCTAGCCCCTGATCTTACCCTTTTCAAAAGCCACCCTAAACTGATGTACCTCGCCTTAGTCACTCAGGTGTCCAGAAAATCAAATGCAAACAAATAGAAACAAGCAAAGCGAATAAAGATGGATGATCAAGTGATTATTCAGGTGATACAGAAACGCCACACCTAAACTCTCTTGGGCAATCACTTTAGAACTTCTTGGATACAGAATCACCACCAAGAAGGGCTAAAATGACCTAGTGTATCACCACTTGAGTTGCCAATTTCAGATACAGCCACTAGGGATTTAGAGAGAAAACCAAGTTCAACTCAAGTTTCTGGTTCAATAATGCATAATGTATCTTCATACATGATGAGAGAGGCTTATATACACCCTCTTCTCTAACTATTACAATGGCTAGAAGCTAAAACAAGCAGTATAGCAGCTAATTACATTATTCTAGGCAAGGGAACATTGATTAACAATATAACTAGTAGAAAAGTGACACCTAAATGGGTCATTCAAGCTAATCTGGTGAGGTGTCAAGGTCCTTAGTGATAGAGGTCCATCCCCTAACATGATCCATGGCCATCAAGGGAGCCCAAAAGGTCCAAACCTCATGTCCAAGATGCAAGAAATCAACCTAAGGGAGCAAGGAAATTATTTCCTCAAAACTGGAATTTCAGGCGTGCACAAACCCGGTTTTGTTTACGTTATTTTCTAAACTTCCCAAGGCTAAAACGGGGTTGCAGGAAGCCTAAGTTCAAGTTCAAGATGTGCTTTTTCCATCAAGACCTCTTGCAAGTCATTTGGAGTTCATTTGACACCTCAAAACCTCAAGCAAAGTCAATCACTACATCCTAGCGCTGAACTGGGCAGGGCTGAAACAAGAGGTTGTTTGGTGGCCCATTTCTCCTCTATTTGGGTTGAAACTTTTATGGTTTGAAAGTACTTTAAAAATATTATCAAGTGACCATAAAAAACCTCAGCCAAATTACACTCATGGGGAGCTATTAACCACCAAAACAAGGGAAGAAACACCCTTTTAACCGGGTAATGGGGCAGCCGGGTACAAGAGAGAAGAGTGAGGTGTTTTATTGCTCTAACCCATGTTTAGCCACTTGCAAGAGTCATCATGAAGGGTACTTAGCTGCCAAGAAGCTTCCATTCACCCCTAGGCCGACACATCATCCTCAAGATTAGCATAGAAGAGGTGTCAAGTGGAGGATGCATCTACCCTTTTTTTGTTTTGATATGATATATGTATTTTTGCCTAGTTTAGCTTATAGTGCAACCTAGGGCCTATGATTTGTACTTGGAACTTTTGTATTAATACCCCCACAAGCCCCTTGGCCAGCCACTAAGCTTGTTTATTGAATGAAAGTTGAGCTTTGCTCGTTTGAATCCTCAAACTCTCTTCTAGCTTATCTCATCTTTTGGCCAAGTTGAGTGGTGATCTAGTAAGAGTCTTACCTTCCTTCTTGGTGGTGTTTCTGTATCCAAGAGGTTGTTAAGGGCCCTAACATCAAACCTTGGTGGTGTTTCTGTATCCAAGGTAGGTGTTAGTTCCGGTTCTATCCTTCCCAACTCAAGATGAGTTTGTGAATTCAAAGTTGCCTTGTTGTTACCTTCCATTGCTTTCATCTCACCCTCGTTCCTATCCTCTTGGGTTTTCCTTGAGGATACATCATATTTGGTATCAGAGCTAAGGCTTCCCTAGGCCAAGCTTACTGCCCAGCA